>ML806268.1:247189-259912 GCA_009831015.1 Picea engelmannii
AGCCCTCTGGAAAGAAAGGCACTTTTGTGGGGTATAGTGAGACCTCAAAATCATATTGAATCTATGTGTCGGGGAAAAAATATATAGAAGTCAGTAGAGATGTGACCTTCCATGAAAAAGTTGTTTTTCGTCGTTCCAGAGAGCTTCCATGTGATAAAGAGGAGCGGGAAGCTCCAACTTCAAAGCTTTCATGTTCACAGCTTTCATATGAGAAAAGGAAGAATGCCAAAGAGCCTTCAGTGGATCCTATTAGGGATTTTGTTGAGTTTCCCCTAAAGAAATATCCTATCAAAAGGAGGCCAGCATGGTGTCGTGAAATTTTAAAGGAAGTAGAAAAGCATGCAACACCTAAAGGTACTTTTAGAGAAAGCAAGAAACCAGATAAATACTTAGGTTTGATAGATCGGTTGAATCATGTGCTTAACTCAGAACCTTCCACTTTTTATGAGGTTGCCAAGAATAAATTGTGGAAGGATGCCATGGTAGAAGAATACGAGTCAATGTTGAAGAATGATGTATGGGAAGTGGTCCCAAGACCACAAGGAAAATTAGTAGTGACCTCTAAATGGATTTACAAAATAAAGCATGCAATAGATGGCAGTGTTGAAAAATACAAAGCTAGATTTGTGGCTCCTGGTTTTTCTCAAAAAGAGGGAATTAATTATGATGAGATCTTTGCTCCCGTTGTCAGGTATACCTCTATCAGATTCATCATTTCTCTTGCTTCAGTTTTTGGTTGGAAACTTCACCAAATGGATGTTAACATTGTTTTTCTTAATGGTGAAGTTGAGTAAGAGGTTTATATCAAGCATCCTGAGAGTTTTGTGATACATGAGAAGGAATCCCATGTCTGCAAACTCAAGAAAGACTTGTATTGATTGAAACAGGCTCGGAGAACTTGGTATGGAAGAATTGACAGTTTTCTTCAGAGTCTCGGGTTCTCCAAGAGCATAGCAGATCCTAACCTTTACATAAAGGTTGTGAAGAATCATCATGTGATCTTGGTTTTATATGTGGATGACTTGTTCCTTACTGGTGAGGAACATCTAATAGCTCAGACTAAGAGAGAGATATCAATAGAGTTTGAAATGAAAGACATGGGTCTTATGCATTACTTTCTTGGTTTAGAGGTGTGGCAGAGACTCGGTGAGATCCTTCTTTCACAAGGTAAGTATGTAGTTGATGTGCTTCGCAGATTTGGGTTGTTGGATTGTAAGTCCATAACCACACCTATGATTTCTAACCTAATGAAGTTACATGATCAAGCAACAGGTTCAGATCCAGAAGACCCTACAATATATTATTGGGTCCTTGATGTACCTAGTACACACCAGACCGGACAATTGTTACACAGTGAATTCCCTTAGTCAGTTCATGTGTGAGTCGAAACACATTCATATGGTTGTGATACATGGGAAGGAATCCCATGTCTGCAAACTCAAGAAATCCTTGTATGGATTGAAACAGGCTCTGAGAACTTGGTATGGAAGAATTGATAGTTTTCTTCAAAGTCTTGGGTTCTCCAAGAGTATAGCAGATCCTAACATTTACATAAAGGTTGTGAAGAATCATCATGTGATCTTGGTTTTATATGTGGATGATTTGTTCCTTACTGGTGAGGAACATCTAATAGCTCAGACTAAGAGAGAGATATCAACAGAGTTTGAAATGAAAGACGTGGGTCTTATGCATTACTTTTTTGGTTTAGAGGTGTGGCAGAGACCCGATGAGATCTTTCTTTCACAAGGTAAGTATGTAGTTGATGTGCTTCACAGATTTGGGTTGTTGGATTGTAAGTCCATAACCACACCTATGATTTCTAACCTAAAGAAGTTACATAATCAAGCAACAGGTTTAGATCCAGAAGACCCTACAATATATCGTCAGATTATTGGGTCCTTGATGTACCTAGTACACACCAGACCGGACAATTGTTACACAGTGAATTCCCTCAGTCAGTTCATGTGTGAGCCAAAACACATTCATATGGTTGTCACTCGGCATATTCTCAGATATGTTTGGAGGACAATAGCCTATGGGATCAAATACACTTACAGTGGAGGTGTAAGGCTTCATGGTTATTCAGATTCAAGATTGGATGGGAATTACAGTGGACAGGAAGAGCACTTTTGGATATTGTTTCAGTTTGGGTTCATCTATGATCTCCTGGTCTAGTAGGAAGCAGAATTCCATAGCCCAAAGCACTACAGAGGCATAATACATCATTGCAAGTGATACTAGTAAAGAAGCAGTGTGGCTTAGAAAACTACTCTTAGATTTGTTCAGTGCTGAGCTGGAACCCACAATAATTCACTCTGATAACCAGAGTTGTATAAATCTCTCTGAGAAGCCTGTGTTTCATGACAGATAGAAACACATTGAGATGAGATATCACTATGTTCGGGACATGGTGCAGAAGAATGTTCTCAGGATTCAATATGTTCCGACTACAGAACAAACTGCAGATATATTAAACAAGCATCTGTCGTTGACAAAGTTTGTGTACTTTTGAGACAAGCTTGGTGTTGTTGAGAATGCCTCTCTTGCTGAGAGGGAGGGTTAAAATTAGTGCACCTGCAAGAGCCAGTCTCCAGGAGGATGGCAAAGACCCTAGTTGTGATCTAGGGCCCCTAGTGCACTCATGGGGTTCTTGGTCTGGGACCAAGCAGTTAGAGCCATGGCAAAAGACCTTAGTTGGTCCCCCAATATTCTTTTTGGGTTCTTGGTCAAGGACCAAGCAGTTTGATGATATAAGTCCCTAGATGTTTTCTAGGGTCTATGGATGTGTTCCAGGAAATCCTTGTTTGGTGCTTGGATTGATCCTTGGTTGTGTACCTTGGTGGTTAAGCCCCTAGATATATTCTAGGGACCCTGGATGTGTTCTGGGGTATCATGGTCTTGGGCCAGGCAAAGTCTTGGTCTAAGTACCAAGCCGAAATAATGTGTGACCTTCTTCTCTCTCGGGATGGTCCATATGACCTAGGAGCAGTTAAGAAGAAAGGCACGATCACGTCATTAGCCTTCCACGTATGCTAGGATGATAAAAAACTTATAAGTTATACCGTGGGACTCATGTGGACAAACTTCCATTAAAGGACTTGACCTTTGACTTTGTCTTATTGTTTATTATTGATTAAACCCCTTGCTTGAGTTATTACCCTCCTAAATTTATGATTATATGTTGGTTTGAATTTATATTTTGGACTTTACTTTGTCCTAAAGAAAGTTGGCCGCCATGATCTTGGAACCCACCTCATCGATTTAATTTATTACCTTGTTGACTTGGTTATGGTCCATTGGATTTACCACTTGACGGTTTTAAATGGAAAAATATTATTTGTTATTTTTAGGTGTTAACCTTGTTATCCCCCACTTTTAGGGATAACTAGGAGATCGTGTCTCAAGGCCCATAGGTCCTAGACATGGAGTATCGAGAGCCAGATTGAATTGAGCATGGCCCTAGAGGGCCCATCTTTTCTCCCTTTCAGCGCCTCCACTTTGTCAGCCGTAGCAGCATCCATCACCTTCGGCTTGGTCCTGTATCAGAGATGGTTCTTGCTCCATGAGGTAATTAGTCTAGGTATCATGGTATGTGTCACTCTGATCCTCAAAACCTTTGAATATGTACATTTAATTCATTTTGTTTCTAACAAATGCTTGGATCTTATACTTGTCCACTTGACCATGTTTGGGGGGAATGACAGGATGCCCTAGTAAGCATGTGCCCATAGGTTTTGGTTTGCCACTGGGGGGATTTCTGAAAAGTCATTGTCCGCTCCCGTCATATTACCACTTTCTCATCTTGCTTCCCGGTCATCCATCTCGTTACATTTGTTTGGGCATTGGGTTGGAAAATCGTTTAAGGGTTGCACCTTGCCTTGTGGGAAGAAGGGGCTAAAGGCCCAGAAGGTAAAAGCAAGTTGGCAAAAGATAAAAGCCTAAAAATAAAACCTCGAGATGCTTCTCCCAAGGATCCCCGAGAAAGCAGTAAAAAGTTTCTCAGTAAGAAACAATAAAATAAGACCTGTCAGAGGGACCCATAAAAATAATAAAATAAGACTTGGTCAGAGGATAGGGAGTCTCATCACGAGCCAACCTATTCAGTCCATGGGCACCTAGCGGTATGACACTACTAGTAACTGGTTACCATGCCAAGGTAGTGGTTATTGGTTGCATGACCAAGAGAAAGGGGGTCTCATCACGAGCCAACCTTCTCATTTTCGTGAAAGTTTTTGTGGGTGACATTGCCACCACTGGTCACCACGCCAAGGCAGTGTCCCCTGATTAGCTTCTTGAAGAAAAAACAATAAAGAATAAAGAATAAAAGGCATGAATGGGCTTGGAAACATTTGCATCTAGGACAGGTGCAGCTCGCCTTCTACAAAGGCACCCACATGTAAGCCATGCATTTCCCTGCTTTCACTGCACCCCTTGTCAGCACATCCCTCATCCACCTCACCCATTTACATGACTTGGATTTAATCTCTTCCGGAAACATCCTATTTCCAGTGGACACTAGCCCAATAGGACACCCTGTCAGCTCCTCCAAACTTGTATTGCAAATTTGTATAATGTCTTTGAGCACTTGACTGGGGTAAAAGGGGTTTTATGCACATGTTTAATAATATTGATGATGAGATGTGATTGACATTGTTGTGATCCCTGTGACTTAGGAGCCCATGGAGGGCGTAGTTGTTGATGTGAAGGATCATGCCCAACGAACAGGTACCACATTGGATAGGTACACATGGGGATATGATTAGTTCAGAGTTACATGGGGCTGAAGAGCCTACCAGATGGATGTTGAGACCCCAGCAAGGGGCAGAGACAAGATAGAGCGGTTTGCATCGAAGAAGAGGAGGGTGTTCCACAGAGGCACCCTGGCAGAGCCTTACCTAGGGGGGTTGTGCCCTCTTCATTGGAACGTTGGCCTTGGAAGGCCCAAGACATCACCCAGGAGGCTCATCACGTCATACAACTTCATGGACGTTTTGGGAGACAGTCATGGCAATTTGTCACGTGTGCCAGGTTGGAGAAGCCCAAGGAGGGCTAACGTTTTGCTCCAGGAGGCTGCATTTGCCCTAGAAAGGGCTAATGTCACCCTAGAAGGGGCATGACATCTTACTTTTTCTTGATTAGGGTTTAATTTATGACAATTTAATGTAAAACAATATTATTGTGTATGGCCTTGTCGTCCTTTTGATGACCTAAAATTTAATTAAGGTCATTGGTATGATATATATTGAGGGTTTCACTCTCACTTTTTTATCATCTTTGACTCACTCATTAGTGAGGTCTGAAATTTGTGCCCTTCTTAGGGTTACTGGCTGAAATTTTGAGGTGCACTTGTTGAAGGAAGAATTTTCTTGGCATTTTTTGGCATTTCTCTTGGTGGAAGGTGTTACAACTAGAGTTTTGCTACATGGCTTCTTGGTTTATGTAAGTGAATTCCTGCAAACACTTCTTAATTGAATGGTTTTAGTTTTGTTTACTTGCATATGTTATTATAATTTGTTGAATCAAACCATAGGTGACAAGCACTAGTTAATGTCCTTGTCTCATGTCCCCACTAAGATTTTAAGCCTTTTGATTTGTTGAAGTGAGATAGAGCCTTACCATAGCAACACTCTATCATTTCTTCTAGCCTAGCCGTTTTACTCTTGTTGATGAGCTAAGAAGGAGAAAAACACACCAAGGCCTAGGGTGTCTACACCTGGTGAGTCGTTTTTCCCTAGGGTTTGTCTAGTAAAGCCTTGCTTTAGCAACACATTACTTACAAACCTTCTTGTCTTAGTTTTTATCAACCATTATTCAAGCTAGTCGTTTTATTATTGCCATTAAGCTAAAGAAGGAGGAGAGAGCACTAGGGCCTAGGGTTTCTACACCTTAGTAAGCCTCTCTCGCCTAGGGTTTCGTTGTTGAGGCCTTGCTTTAGCAACACCTCAACACTTGACCCTCTTGTCTTTGGTCTCACTATCACTTAGTCCTTCAGCCTTTGTGTCCTCTTTTGACTCCATATGCCCTAGTAGCGCATTGGTCTAAGACCTCTTGCATTGAGTAACTTGATCATACAAACAACCAAATACTTTGAACAACGTTTAACTCCTACTAACCCTAGCCTAGACTAATTTTACTAACCCTAGTGTTGTCGTCACCTTCTTGTGCTATAAACATATTTAATGCAACATATATTTGTCTTTAAAGCAATCGAATGATTAGTTAAAGTGTTGCTTCAAGTATTGTTACATTAATGATAAATCACCATTGTTTATTGTGAAGCTTCATTAGCATTTATTGTGAAGTGATATATATTGTAATCATTGCCATTGTACAACTTTGATTTGCTTCAACAATAATATCATTTATCAATTGCTTATTATCAGAAGGTCATTGATTATATGAAGTACTAACCAACAAGTAAGCTTGCATATGCCTAGTTTCTTTGTTGTTTTGTCTCGGGCATGTACTCTTCTTGGTTATTACTTTCGGTTATCTTCCATCCTTATTGGATATAAGTCGAACTTTATGATCAAGTGGTGACTTGTGAGGGGGGTTATTATCACTTAGCCTGTCTAAGCCCTTTGCCTTCTCAAAACCCCAGGTCACCGGGGACGTCTCCCCTGGGCCTTACCTCCCTAAATAGAAAGAACCTTCCCATTGAGGTGATAGTGGTGGGACTGGTTCAGTTGTGCCAGATTTACCTTCTTTCATCCGTCTATCATCCTAACTACAAACTGTGCGATAACAAACCTAACCCTAAAGTTATGTCAAGTGGACCCTAATTGGTTAATATGTTCTTACCTACCTAAAACCTATATATAGGAGTGGTCTCTCCCTCCCTTGTGACACTTGATGCATGTGATCTACCTCCTCCAAGATGATATTAACACTGAGGTTTGTTGTGGCTCTTTTGGACATGTTTACAAGGGTCATTTAAATTCTCTTTTGTGTGTTCTTGGTCTGCACCAGCCTATCGAGGGTGTATCTCTGTCAGTCGTGATTGTTTGTGATTGTCGTTGGACTGTTGGTGTCCATCCCTGCCTATCGTTTAGGTTTCTATGTTTGTTGTTGGTTTGTTGGTGCTCATCCAAGTTAGTCGCCTTGGTTTCTATGTTTTGTGATTGGATTGTTAGGCCTGATATTGGACCGTTGGTACTTGTCTTTGCTTGAAGTGGGCATATGTGTTTAAAGTTGGGTTGAATGTGTTAAATCAGCCTAATGCAGATTGTGGGTTTGTTTTTCCAACCCTAAGTTGGACAATGATTTGTATTCAACCCTAATACTTGAACAGTGGTTTGGATTGCGTTCTTGATCTTATTTTTCCAGCTTGTTGAGTTCTGATTTTGATTGCTTAACCTAAGAGTCTTTCTTGACATTGTCCCTATGTCCATGAGGAGATCTACCCTGAGAGTTTGATCCATGATTCACTAAGGTTTTTTTAGCATACACTGAAGGAAGGCAACATTAGTTAATCAGGTACATTTGTTATTTTCTACAGTTGTGGTAATACTTAGATTTGGGTTATGTATGTTATTTATTAACTATTGTTGTTAGGTTATGCATCAGATTTTTATATGTCTTGTTGGTCATATAATTACAGTAGCTAATGATTTGAAAAATATAAGAATTTTTGTTTCTAGCTAATCTATTGTTTTTGCCCTTAAATTCTAACAAAAAAGAAAACAATTAACCTATCTTCTGAAGAATATTGATACTAGCATCATTAAATTTCATAATAAATATTGGGGATCTTACAAGCACAACATTCTACAAAGGGTCAAATTAGGATGGTTTGATCATTTTACAATTTGACAATTATGCTTAGCACTTGAAGTTCATATTGTCTCATATCATCAACCATGACAACATCAAGAACAAAGAATTATGCAAAGACATTACAAGTGAGAGTAAAGAAGTAAAGCCTTTTCATTAATGTGCTTTGAGAACAAAGAATTTCTAAAGAGGAAGGCAATGCTATGAACATAAATAACATAAAAATATATAAAATAATATAAATAATAATTAATTAATGAAAAAATGTGTCGATTATTAACGAAAGGGCACTTCGCCTAGGTGTAGCTTGAGTCGAACTAGTTCACTATAGTATATGACACGCAATTTTTGGTGCATGCATGGAGAGAGACCTTCAAAAGGGTATCTGCAAATTTATGAGATTCATTATTTTATGAAATTTTCTATTTTTTAAATATTCATATTTTTTTAACTAATCACAATTTTTTATATCCTTTACAAGAAAGTGCATGACCCGATTTTGGTGAAAATAAGATATCATGAAAAATTAATTATATCAAAATTAAGGTTTTGTGTTTTGGAACACTTTTATGGGGTAAACTACTTTTGGAACAAAAATTAGGTCAAAAGTAGTTTCTATTTTTAGAATGTTCTATACATGGATGGGTTTGTGTGGTGATGAAAAAAACCCATTTTTTTCAAGTGATTTTAAGAAAAGAGAAAATTAGGTTGTGTTTCTATGAATTCTAAAAATAGCAAGTAGCTTGGGTTGCTTTTCTAGTAGTGGAGATGGCTTTAGTTTTCAAAAACTTCCAAGCACTTCATTATTTTTTAATGCAAGTGTTAGAATATAGAAGATTGTGTGCTCGTTTTACCATTGACGATACCCTCGTCACCCAACCATAGGCGGAAGCCACCCTCCAAGCACCTTAACCTTGACAAAGAATTACTCCGGAAGCAAACCCTAGGTTAGATAGCCAAACAAGGTGTAGCGCATCTTCCTCCATGGATAGCGCACCAACAATAGCTTATCAGATAGTCCAAACCCTAGCCAAGAGATCGTCCAAGCTCATACTGAAAACTAGCTGCACCTACAACTGCACCTGCAGCCCTCCTCCACATGTGCGCACCAAACTGGGAACTGCAGTGCGCATCAATTGCTCTCTGCAATTCTGAGATGTGTCAAATGAAAACTGGCACCCTGTATTTATACTAGTTCTATCAGATTTGTTGGGGCTGACTTCTCCTTCTGGATATGTGTATGTTCAGTATATTATTATTATTTATGGCCGACTTCTTCTCTTGGAGGCTAATAACCTAATATAAATTATCTTCTTGAGCCGACAAGGCTTCTAGGGTTATTAGACAACTCATTAGGGTTTTCTCTTGCTTTCTGGAGTCTTCTATTCTCGTCAGGTTCACACGTGGAGGTAAATACCTCCCGCAACTACCGTAATATTAACACTCCCTCCTAGCTAGGGAGGTATTACAAGTAATGGTCTTGAGCACAAAAACATACCATTTACCCGGTAGCATCAATATAGTCGTCTAGACTATCTCATGACTAGATCATGAGCATCAACATCACCATCAGCTGCATCATCTCTCGAAACCATACTTCATCTAAGTAATTAGACATGATGTTGGATAAGTCACTCACACCATAGAGTGATACAAGAGCCACTGTTATAATCTAGAGGAGTAAATGCTCTTAACCAATTTCCGTCTGGAAAATCTTTGTTCGTCATTCGTCTAAATGGTGATTATTTCCAATAAACTGTTGATAGTCTTTAAGGCAGTTAGAACAAAAATAGAACACAACTGTGTCTATCCATAGTAGTACATAACTACAATCCAGTGGTTCACTACCACACTAAGTAACACACAAGTACTTGATCAGCAACGTATAATCACGAACAGTGGAACATATCCACCACAGTAGTCTTCATCTACTGTCATACAGTCTTCATAAAAAACATCTGATAGCAACCTGCATAGAAACAATGTTATGATATAAACTGAATCATCTAGGCCAATCTTTCACTCACATCTGTGAGCTCTGAAAGAATATCTGCCTTACGAACAGTGGAACATATCCACCACAGTATTCTATATCTATTGTCTTCATAACAAACATCTGATAGCAACCTACACAGAAACAATGTTATGATATAAATTGAATTATCTGGGCCAATCTTTCACTCACCTCTGTGAGCTCTAAAAGAATATCTGCCTCATAGTAGAATAACGATATATCTAGACTATTCTTCTCAAGCAAGGAAGAATAATTGTCCTATCTTCTGAACCTGGACCATTCCCCACCTTGGGCCATTCTTCCTACACTAATCAAAGTGCACCCTGGAGAGAATGTATAACCCTAAGGAATATCTGTCCCTAATTGTTGAGCCTGGACCATTCCCCACCCTGGGCCATTCCTCCTACACTAATCAAAGTGCACCCTGGAGAGAATGTATAAACCCTAAGGAATGATTGTCTGGACCATTTCCTCTGTTAACCACAAGAGGAAAATATTGTCCTGCATCAACCTCCAAAACGGACCATTCCTCATGTTAACCACAATGGGAAATCATTGTCCGACGAGGCAGGCCAGTCTTCTTGAGTAACCCTCAAGAAGAGAGACTGCCCTAGACCACTCCCCATGTTAACCACAATGGGAAGTCGTTGTCTATGATACATCAGCAATCAGATTACTTTCCATGTTAACCACAATGGAAAGTGACTGTCCGTCAAAAGTCTCAATCCACTTTCCGAATAGGAAAGCATTTGTCCAAAATGGAGTATTTTTCAATTTTAAAGAATTAATGTCTTCAATAATGTTTTCAGTGCTCCCTCCTAACTTGGAGATTCATTTCTTCCTTTTTCAATAAGAAGGAAGTTGTTTCCACGAGCTTCAGCTTGAGTACGCAAACTCTTTCATCTTGGATAGAGGCTTTACCAAAATGTCTGCTTATCTGCTCATCTGTGGAGATATGTATTGGAGAATCATTTTCTCCTTTCCAGACTTCATCATGGATAATGTAATGCTTGATTTCAAATGTACTCTAGTCTGGAACACTGTGAAGGCTTCATGTAGATCTGAACAATAGAGTATATCATAGTTGGAAAACTGGAACATATCTATGTGGCACTTCTTCTGTCATCATGAGATCTGATCTACTAAGTAGTCATCTTGATGTTATAGGAAATCTTCACCACACTTTTGTTGTGCACTAGAGGTTCTCCACCAAGTTACCTTCTTTTATCTGCGTACATGAGTCTCTTTCTGGTATGCCTCAAGGTCTTGAGATTTCTCTTCATACGCTCTTTATTCAATTTCTCTGGAGAACATTCTTTGCATTCATCTGATGTAGAATTCTGACTCATGGATGTTGCGGATGATATAATGACTTATGTAGTGATATGTCTGGTGTACTGGAACAAGTAATCATCATAGTCTTCTCCCTCCATTTGGAAGAACCTCTGGTTCTAGATCTTGCAATTCTTTCATTCATAAGTCTTCCATACACTATTCTTCATCACGACTTTCAGTTATTCTACTTGATTGCTTTTATTGAGTTCATATCAGGCTGGTAATCTTTTGATTCTTAATATTATGACTGATTGTTCTGGCTTTTCTTTCTTTCTTGGAATCTTCATGTTTTTCTTTAGCTCTTGGGTCCATGGAGTTTCTTATAGATTCCATGCCCTAGAGATTCCACTTCTTCCTTTCATCATAGGGTCACGAATCTGGATGGACAACCAGGAATACTTTAAGGCTTCTCTTTGAAGAAGTCTTCTTCTGCGGTTGAACTGAACACGTACTGTCTTTCATGGCTGCTACCATGGATATATATATATCATCATCTTCAATGAATCATAGGATTATCTCCCTCCTAATCCTTGCTTCATGTATAAGTGCATATAATCGACTCCCTCCGTCTAATAGAGTCCATGCTTCCATCTGCATCCTTATTATCTTCTACAATGTGTAATTTGCTCTCTTTGTCTGGGAGAGTCCAAGCTTCCATCTTGTTGTTTTCTACAAAACGTCATAATTCCTTTTTCCAATTTCCTCTCAATTTCTTTCTGTCTTTGCTGCTTCAAAGTCTCTTCATGATTGATTCGGCTTATCTTGCAATAGCTTCCATATGATTTGTATTTCATTCTTTCATGTGTATTGTCTAATGATATCTCTTTTCATCATGTTTGTTCTTCCATAGGTATAGTTCTTCTTGGAACACATTATCTTCCAAGATATGTATAGAGATGATGCAAACAAGATATGTACAGAGACGATGCAAACAAGAAATAAGAAGAGTGTTGTTACCTTTTAGAAGAAGAAGTCTCTTCCATCCTGCTTAGTCTTCTTTGTAGGTTCCTTTTCTTCGGCAATCGATGCTTCGTGTTTCTCCTTCCCTTTTCTTCTTCAAACTTTGGCTTCACGATCTTTCCTTTCACGATATCCAACACTTTATTCTTGGAAAGGATGAGGTCAATCCTTGTCTTCCACGCTTTGAAGTTAGAGGCTTCATCTAACTTGTTCTCAGACTTCATGGGGTTCATCATGGCTGCTTGGCTTGGTCAAACCTTAGATTTGACCATAAATTCAAACTTCACATCTTGGCTTGCTAAGAGTATCAAGAGATGTGCTAGGCTAGAGCGCATTGATCTATCCGGAGATTAGGTCAATCCATTCACTTAAGGTTCCTCAACAAGAGGATTAGGGTTTTTGCAACTGCTCCTGCTAGTAACCCTAGCAGCAGTGTCTTGGAAGTTGCTTATGTTAGTAACCCTAGCAGCAGTGCCTCAGCGAGCTCAATATCATAGTGACTATGTTTCCTTCCAGCGTTTAGACTGAATGAAGGAGGTGTGGGCCCATAACCTGTTAGAATATAGAAGATTGTGTGCTCGTTTTACCATTGACGATACCCTCGTCACCCAACCATAGGCCGAAGCCACCCTCCGAGCACC
>ML806268.1:260071-270619 GCA_009831015.1 Picea engelmannii
CTAGGCTAGATAGCCAAACAAGGTGTAGCGCATCTTCCTCCAAGGATAGTGCACCAACAATAGTTGATCAGATAGTCCAAACCCTAGCCAAGAGATAGTCCAAGCTCATACTGAAAACTAGTTGCTGCTGCAGCTGCACCTGTTGCCCTCCTCCACATGTGCACACCAAACTGGGAACTGTAGTGCGCATCAGTTGCTCTCTGCAATTCTGAGATGTGTCAAATGAGAACTGGCACCCTATATTTATACTGGTTCTGCCATATTTGTTGGGGCTGACTTCTCCTTTTGGATATGTGTCTGTTCAGTATATTATTATTATTTCTAGCCGGATTTTTCTCTTGGAGGCTAATAACCTAATATAAATTATCTTTTTGAGCCGACAAGGCTTCTAGGGTTATTAGCCAACTCAATAGGGTTTTCTCTTGCTTTCCGGAGTCTTCTATTCTCGTCAGGTTCACACGTGAAGGTAAATACCTCCCGTAGCTACCATAATATTAACAGCAAGGCTACTTTTGGCAAAAGAGAAGTGCCCTACTCTCTGGCATGTGCTTTTTCAAGATGCCTTTCTAGTATGCCTTTTGAGTCTTATCCAATGTGATTTTTACAAATCTTCTCTTCTCTATTTTGAGTCAATGAGAGTGTGCTCTGTTAGCACTAGGAATCACCTTCAGATTGCATGGAAGGCAAGCCCAATACCCATCAGGTTATATATGAATGTAAGAGTGCTTTTAAAGGGTCAAATGGAAAGAGACTCAAAGTGATAATGTTCCAACTCAGAAAACAAGGCTAGCATGCACCAACAATCAAGGTCCTCGCTAACTTCAATCAGTAATTGGGATTGAGTATGAAAAGAGGGAAGACTTGAATAAGAGGAATGTAGGGACTGTTGTAAACATCAGGTCTACAAAAGCCTAAGGAAGAAAGTTTCTTAACACAAGATCTTCTTGAACTCAGAAACTAAGGAAGCTAAATAAACATCATGATAATATAATGATCAAACATCCACCATAACATCACCACAACCATTCATGTGAATCATTCAAAACATGAACATTTAACATCAGAAGCAAATAAGTTGAAAAAGAAGCCGATTTCTATTAACCAAAATGTCTTAAATCCAGTACATAGCCAGTTCACAGTCACTTCATCAAAATATTACAGTCTAAGGGAGCCTTGCTCAACCATCCAAACTTACCAAAGCATTTGATCTATCTATTTATAACAAAAGGGAGGCAACAGCTGGAGGTACGAGCTGGCCTCCTTCCCTTGAAAATCTCTAAGAATTTATTTCATCTAACAATTTGGCTAACAACCTATGCTATAAAATAGGAAAATGTTGGTGACTAATCCAACCAAACTTCAAATTGATTTGATTCCCTTTTGCTGCGCAGCTCCTTATTTGCCATGTGTCTTTCAGGAGCATGTGGTTGTCCTCATGATGTCAACTGTTGTTTCTACAATCTTCTCCATCATCAGCTATCCAAAAAGTTGTTAGCTTGGTCCTCCTGAATCCTTGGTGTCTGTTGGTAGCTTATTTAGGTAGCAGTCTAAGTAGCGCACTTCAAAATTGGACAAGTAGAAAAGGTAGCGTTGAACCCTCATATTCTCTGTGCAAACTTTTCCCTCGGTAAAATATTAGGTAGCGAATTTACGTAGCGCCACTGTGTTGCATATGTGTGCAAACTTTGTTCTCTGTCGGATATTGGGTAGCGAATTTACATAGCGCCATTGTGCGTCTGTGTGCAAAGTTTAGGTAGCATTGTCAAAAACACAGCACCTCCAATCTTGAACATGTGCAGAGCAAGTAGTGACCTTGCATAGTGTCAAACTCATTATCTTTAGGTGACATGGCAGCACTATAGGTAGCATACCAGTGTAATACCGAAATAGACTATTATGTAGCGCTAAGGCGCTACAGAATGTCTGCATTTCACTACGGAGGGAGTTAGCACTTCACAGAAAACCCAAAACTCTGAGCACCAGCGCTTAAAAGCCTGTATAGGTGGCAGAGATAATATTCAAATATCAGTTAACCCTCACAAGAAAGGAACCATCCTAAAAAATAGGGCTCACCTTTCACCAGCTATTTTGTTACCCTGACACTTAACCTCACACTCTTTCTGGTAGAAGGGGGATCTTCATTTGGCACAACAAACTTCTTCTTCTTAGCAATGACAGGCTTTTTCAGTGGGGTTGTGCTTTCCTTGACTGTTGGTGTCTCTTTCTCAATGGCAGCGTCAACCAATACCTGCAAGTTTCTTTGAGCTACTTCATCTTGAAAATGTTGCAACTTTGCCTTAAGTTTTTTGTTCTGAGATTGAAAACCTTTATTCTGCCTATAAAGGTTTTGGAGCTGCCTATGAAGGGGTTGGGCCTTTCTTGCTGCAAACCTTTCTCAGTCAAGGGTATGGCTGTAGCCATCCATGAGCTCTTTCATTTTCACCCTGTCAAACATGGCCTCTATTTTCAACTGAGCCACCTCTTGTCTTGCATCGCTAAGTTGTCTGATTAATCTTTTGAATGTCTGACTGTCAGGTGGAGCAGTGGCATGCACAGTCTCAATAGGTTTTTTCTCAATCTCCTCTTCCACCTGTATAGGAATTGCCTTGTCTACTTCATCAGGCTTCTTGGTGGCTTTGATTTTATCTTTCTTCTTTTGCACAAAGGTTTCCTCTTTTCTTTCCACAGGCTCTCCAATGCCTTTACCCTTCTTCTTTTGTATAGGGATTTCTAGTAGAGACTGTTCTTCAACAACTTCCTTACGAATTGATGATCTTGTGAAAGGTCTTCTGCCCTTGGTATTCACTATTGGAGGAGAAGAGGGGAAGTGTAGCTTCTTCCCTTTCTTGGATGTAGTTTTGGTAGAAGAAGGAACCTCTTCTAACCCTGGTGGAGGAGGTGGTGAAAAATCCCTTTGTGGTGAAGGACAAGCTTCTTCTTCAGCTCCTGTGACATGCTTGCTGACCTCTGAAACTTAAACAGGGGCTCTGCCATTTCTCTTCCTATTGGTCCCTGCTTTAATAACATTGGTGAGTGATAAAGGACTTGCATTCTGTGATTGAGGAGTAGATGCTAGATCCAACTTGAGGTGAGAAGCAACAACAAAATGTTCCCATGAAATCTCTTTCTTCCCAATTCCTCAGAGACTAGCATTCTGATCAATCCAGAGTGGAAAAGGCTAGTATCCGCATCCTTAGACTTGGATTGAATCATGTCTGACATCTTACCTATGCTCCTTAACAAGTAATAGGGAATATTCATTTCAACTTTACCAGTAAAATGCAACAAAAGCCTTATATGGTACTGGTACAATGTGTTAAATCTCCCTTCACATGTAAAATATCTCTAGATGATCTTCAATATCCTATCAAACTGTTCAATCAATTGATTCCTTGGCACACCTTTAGACAAATCACTAGTTTGATGTTAAGGTTTAAAGAGATCTTTGGCATAGGCTGAACTCAAAGCCATGGCTTTGAACCACTTTTCACCTGTAATAGGGATTCTTGTTGCAGCTGAGATAGAGGCTTCAATCACCTCAAATTCCAAATCCCCAACCTTGGTTCTCTAGCCATCAAAATGTAATGCAAACTGTCTTGTCACCTCTGGATGGCCTCTTTGCATATTCTAGCAGGAAGAGAGGCATCCCACTCTTTGAAAGACCTCTCTTGCCATGGGCTCTGTATCAAAAATATGCATATCCACAGGTTTTGTCCTAACCAGCTTGCCCCCTTTGTGTGTCTTCTTCATCTGAGGAGTCTCCATGGCTTAGAATGAGAGCTTCTCAAGGCTTATGGGGTAGTAATAGCCAGAAGGACTTGAAATCGGGCTTCAGATCTACAAGGCTGACCTTTTAAAACAAACTGGTGCTAGTAAGCCAAGTTTTGACTGTGGGAATCCCACCCTTAGATTTGTGCAGGTATTGAGAGTTTAGACAATGAGGAGGTAATATGCAATTGGCCTTTTGTAGTTGAGTAAAAACGCTCAACTCAAAAATGAAACAGGGGAGACACATAGGGATTAAGCAGCGCCTCTGGGTAGTGCGACGCGTATGCAGAGGATAGACTGTTTATATGCTTGCAACCTCAGTAGTTATGGCGAGCAGATGTAGTCAAACTTTGATACAAGCAAATGAAGTTCACAGGTTTGAAAAGGGAGGAGACAAGGATATGATGCAAAAATGATTCCCTTACAACTGTACAAGCCCGATAAACCAAACTCTGAGCGCTAATTCTTTGTGAAAACTAATGTGCAGAGGAGGCAACACGGGATACTTATAGAGTAGACACATGTTTGAAGCTTCAGCGAAATCTCATAATGAAGTCACGAACTTTTTGGCCCTCGAATCTACCTCAGCATCAGATTTGGTCGCATCGCTGTCCCCTGGTCAGAGCTATGGGTTTGAGCAGCGCAGCATTCTTGAATTTTCAAATCATAAACCATTATCAAGGCTCATAAATACGAGATCTTGGAAATATCTTTAACCAACTCCTGGCACTGAAAACAAGGAACATGACATCGGTCGTGGTAATCATAACTCGTGGTTGAAATGATGATGAACGGGAAAGGCGCTACAGAACCGCCTGATGAGTCGACAGCGCTCCAATTTAAAAAAATGATTGGACAGATAAGCAAGGATAGCAAGGCATGCCCACAAGGTCATGAGTGAGGAGAATGGTGTGTCACATCGATCTAGTCATGGGAAAGGAGGGATCGATCCTAGTGACAAATCATTAAGGGGTCCAAAATTTAAGTCTTGAACTAAAAAGGTTCTAAGTCCAAAAATCAATTTGAGGATCAAACTAGAGCTATGACTCAAAACTTTATTTATTTAAGGGGACCTAACAAACATAAACTTTAGAAGGATGAAACTTTAAAAATTTAAATCTAAGGCTGAAAACGAATAAAAACAAACTAAAAACCCAAGGCAATTTAGTGTGATAACATGCTCCAAGTGAGGTTTACTAATCACCGCAATAGATTGAATGAGTTATACATAGAATAACGAGTCATGCTTCCATGCAAGCTCAAGTTACCATGACATAGTAGAGCTAGTGGATCAATCCATGGGTAATATATTTGGCATCATTTTATGAAGATGGGATCATAAAGTTTTTTCTAATGTGATTTGGGCTCCAAGCTGTCAATTCAGATTCAATTCTATGTGACTAATTTCAGATATGAAAATTACTTCCTATTGATCAAACAATAAACCCTAATTGTTATCACTGAACAATTTTATACTGAAATTATGACCAAAAAAAACAATGAAAACAAAAAAATCCGAGATAAATCATCCATGCACTTGAGACAAATTCTTTTGTTCTGTAAATGTCAATTTCAAAAAATTTCTGAAGGCAAAATCAGCCTTCTCCACATCAACAAAATCACCAAAAATTGAGGACAACCTAGTACTCTTCAACAAATACAAACTCAACAAATTACCTGAAAAAATCCTTTGCCCACGAATCTGTTGCAGCCACCTGTACGGCATGTTGACGTCAGTCATACGACTACTAACGTCAATGGTACGAGCTGTTGTGCCTAACTAGAAAATCCACACGTGCAAACTGTACGAACTATCTGTACAATTTTGTTCACATGTGCGGCCTATACAACTCATACGTGTGACTTGTTCCACACGTGCGATTGTACTCTTTCTCTCACATGTGCAGCCTGTTCCTCCTCTCTTCCTCACATGTCTGGCTCACACATGTGTCCTCTTTTGGTTGGAAAAAAATTCTTCCTTGGCTGAAACAAAAACAAAAAATCCTCCAAGAAACCCTAGGCTAGATTTGTCACAATTGCAGAATTTCCCTTACTGAAATTTCCAAGCTTCTAGCACAAGTGCACTCTCTTTGTAGGTGTAAAACCCCAATACAAGCCCACAAATCTCATCACCAAGCCCATGAGGTGTAACACCCTGTTTCCCCCAGTTTGTAAAAATAACTATACTGGCCAAGAACTGTGGCAAACTCAAAAATGTGAATGTATGATGTGAATGGACCTTGTGAAAAAGGTCGATGAATGTGAATAATATATATATATATATATTGCAGGACTGTTGAGAGGGGATATGCTGAAAAAGAGACCATGATGGCTGAAGAAAGGTGGTGGAAGGCACCTAGAAAGGTGGCGTTAACTTCCACCGAAACCAATACCATATTTGGACTTCACTGGCCCGGAGAACCAAGAGCGGCTCGCTAGCCCCGAATTAAATGACTCGCCAGGATTGGTAGGTAGATGGCTCCTCATGAGTAATGAGGGATGGGGGGGGTGAACCGCCCATCCATAGAGTCATCAGACCTGACCAGTGCGAGGGAAATCGCGCCACACGCAACCTCGCAAGAGGAAAAAGGTGTGAGGGAGAAGCGAGAAGGGGGCAGACGTGAGGGAAGGAAAAGAACTCTGGAAAATACAGAGTGAGTGATAGCAGAGAAGGGGGAGAGTAACCCTCATTCTCGGTCACTGGCAAACAGAGACGTAGTCTCGCAGCACCGTGGTCTCAGCTCGGGGGTGGCTAGTGGTAAATCCTATCGGAATTCGCTGAGCCTACGGTTGGGTGGAAACGAGCACCCCTCTCAGCAATTGCACTCACTTCTGGTGTTATTTCTAATAAGTGTTTTACATTTTGCATCTTGAAAATTATATGCCGACATATATGCTCATAGTCTATACAGTTTTATGAATGGTTTGAGTATAAGATTGCCTATGTAGTGTTTTGATTCAGAAATGGTGGTTGCATGCCTATATTGGAAGGGCCACGTATGGCTTATGTTTGTAAATAGATCTATATGTATATACGCATATTGAATCAATTCAGAATTCAAGTCGTTTCTCGGGAAATCTATACCCTTATCCGTTTCAGGTGATACCCTGGATAGATCTCCCCATAGAGACACCCTTTTGAAAATCTCAGCCGAGGTAGCACTTTGTGTGCAAAGACTCTGCGGAGGCGCAGAAGTCGCAGAATCCCTTGAGGATTCGAAGGATAAGTATCGATCAATGGATGAGACCCTGTCGAAAGATCTACGGTCATTCACGACCGTTAGATTGAAGGAATAAACGAGGGTGTTAAATACCTTAACCCTATTTCCTTTATCTTCGCGAGTAGCAAAGAAATCGGGACTGTAGATCCCCAAGATCCGTGAGAGAATCTGGACCGTGGATTCGTGTCCAGGCAGCTTGGGAATGGTGCAATGGAAAGACAGGTCTGAGCCGTCAGATCTTGGTCTAAACAGCCGACAGTCGTTGGATCTGTCAGAAGATGCACGGGGGTTAAACCTTCGTGAGCAGAAGTGTGAAGTCCTGAAGGGGGTTGTATCGGAATATCGGCATTCGGGAGTTCGGGAGTCTGGAGGACGAGAGTCTGGGCACTCAACATCAGAAAACGCGAAACTGCAAAAGAATCTGAGCCATCCGTCTGAAAGCGGACGCGTGTTGCGAGATCCTCTCTATCAGGGATTCGGACACCGGAAGTCAAAGAAGGAAGTCCTTTGACTTCGCGAGTGGCAAAGTCATGAGAAGATCGGGACCGTCCATCTGAGGAGGACAAGTGGCAGAGATCGAGGGATCTCGCGAACTCGGAGGTTCGCAAGGTGAGAGCCCAGGAGTTGGGTGCTCCAAGACGCGAGTGGCGAAATCGCGAGGAGCAAGGATAGCCGTTGGATCCAGGACGTGGGAGGACCGTTGGATCAAGGCCTTATCGTGCATATTGCGCATTCGGAGGTTCAGGGGTTGAGAGGGCCTCTTCTCGACCTCAGAAGTCGCGAAGTGCCCAAAGCCAAGGCACAAGTGAGGAACACGTGGCAGAACCACAAGGTGGGGCCTGTGTGGTTGACAGGCGGACACGCATTGCCTAGAGAAAGGAGTCAATGCTCTGTTGACTTCTCACATCTCGAGGTTTCGCAAGGTGAGAGCGTAAGAGTTGGGTGCTCCAACTCACGAAGTTGCGAAGTGTGAAGTGGTGAGGAGAAAAATCTGAACCGTTGGATCCAGGAACGAGAGGATTGTTGGATCATAACTCCGTGGAGATATCGTATATCGGGAGTTCGGGGGTTCAGAGGTTGGAAGGGGTCATTTTCGACCGTAGAAGTCACGAAGTGTCGAGAGCCGAGGCTCGCGAGAACACGTGGCACATCCATCAGGTGGGGCCCGTGTGATTGACAGGTGGGCATGCGTCGCCCAGAAAGGAGTCAACACTCTGTTGACTTCTCGCGTCTCGGAGATTCACGAGATAGGAGCACGAAGGCTCAACGCCCCAACTCGCGAGGTTGCGAGTTGCGAGAAGCGTGAAGAGGAAGTCAACCATTGTTGACCTTCGCGTCTCGAGATTTCGGAGAAGAAGAGTACGAGAGCTCGACGCTTCCACCTGCGAAGTTGCGAGTAGCGAAAAGTGCCAAAGGGAAGTCATGCATCGCATTTCCCCGAATCGTGAAAATTCGATAAGCGCTTGGCTGGCTTAAGCGCGTAGACACGGGACAGGGTCATGTGGACAAGACCCCGGGGGGAAACTTGCCACTCGCTAGCCCTGTCGGGGTTCAGCGCTTCGTCGTGTCGGGGGTTTGCAGAGTCGAAAGACTCGACGCTCTGGTGGCGTTGAGTCGCGAAGAGCGAAAGAACGCCATACTTGTTCGGCCTGTGGTCGCGACCCACGATCACATGGAGGTGGACAAGGAAGGAACTA
The DNA here is from genome assembly GCA_009831015.1 of Picea engelmannii. Taxonomy (NCBI): domain Eukaryota; kingdom Viridiplantae; phylum Streptophyta; class Pinopsida; order Pinales; family Pinaceae; genus Picea; species Picea engelmannii. The sequence goes on from ML806268.1 coordinate 268,758, forward strand.
GCCTATGTTAAGACCCCGTAGGTATTTCGGGGATCCTGATCCTCGAGTTTTCGACGAAAATTTTTGTTTTCCCTAGTGGGTATGTGACAAATTGATATCAGAGCATGGTTACAACACTCGACCTGCAGGGGCTCATGAACGAGTTGTGCAGAAGCTCCGTTCGGAACACTCCTAAAAAGAGTAACCCCCCCCCCCTGTCTTAACCTTCCGAATCAAAAGACAAAGTTAAGAATGAAAAACCCCTATTGTGTGTGTGTACATGTGAAAATATGAATTATGTATTGGTTATAAATAAATATAAATATTGACTAACAACCAGCGTTTTTCCTTTTGCACACAAGCGGAAGATCAACCGCGAGAAATTATCAACGCATAGTATGGTGACTCACCATGAAGTGGGAGAAGGCTCCCACAATAGAGACGAAGACTCTGACGAAAAGGAGGGCAGTAAGGACCCCTCCAGATCTAGTCGAGACTGTGAGGAACCTCATGGTCGAATTACAAAGTTGCAAGGCGGACAATGAAAGGATGATGAAAGAACAAGAAAAACAAACAGAAATTAACGCAGTTTTACTGCAAAGTTTATCCTATCTACAAAGACAAATGCAGCATGAACCTGAAACTCCGAAACATGGTCATATCAGTGGCCACACTAAGAGGAGCACCTCAAAAAAGGTCCACCCCAGAGGTAAAGGACCAGTGCCGAGTGATTCCTCTGAGAAGGAAGCCAGCAATTCAGAAGGCTCTTCTAGCAGTAGAACCAGTTCCTATTCCCAAAAGAAACAGAGGAAGCAAAAGCCTTCCAAAGGTCGAAAATTTGAAGAATTCAGAAAGGCCAAACCACCCTCCTTCGACGGTGAAATAAAGAAGGGAGAGAAAGCAGAGGCCTGGCTGCTTGGACTAAAGAAGTATTTCAGAGTCCATGACTTTTTAGAAAATATGAAGGCCCGAGTGGCCACCTTCAACTTGAACGGAAAGGCTTCCATTTGGTGGGAAGACCTTAAGAATGTGAAAGGGGTTCGCGAAGAGGACCTGTCTTGGGAACGGTTTGAGAAATACTTCCGGAAGAAGTATTTGTCGGAAAAATATTTCGACGAGAAGACTAAAGAGTTTTATGAACTCAAACTGGGACAACTCACTATAGAAGAATATGTCAACAAATTCCTCGATTTGTTAAGGTATGTACCCTATATCAAGGCGGAAAAGGCAAAGGTGCAACGCTTCATCAGTGGACTACCTAAGGACTATCAGAATAGAATTGAATTTGATGAGCTAAAGACTCTAGAAGACACTATTCGAAAGGCAACCTACTGTCATGAACAGTTTGGGCATCAAGCAGAACCTCGCGAAGGATGGAAACAGAAGAATAGTTCAAGATTTCAGAAAAGGGGAATTAAATCCCCAGGATTTAAGAACTACAAGAAGAACCCAAGAATGAACTTTCCAACCGGGAGTATGCACCAGCAGAATTTTCCCTCCTTGAGCGGAAATAAAACTTCTGGACCCTTATCAGTGAAGACTGATAACCCAAAGAGAGAACCTTTGAAATGTTGGGGTTGCGGAGAAGAACATCTCCTGAGAGACTGCCCACACCGACAATAGAATAGTCGGAGGATTTATAACATTCAGGGGGCTACTATCGTCAATGATGTGGCCAGGAGTGTGCCACAAATTTATGCAGCCTTGGATAACAACCAAGCCGACCACCAAGCTTCCATAGTGGAAATAGAAGGTATGATTTCCAACCATCTAGTGTTTGTTTTGATTGACCCTGGTTCAAATTTGAGTTATATAGCCCCTAAAGTTGTTGATAAGTGTAAACTACAGCCACAAAAACATACCAAGCCATGGTTGGTACAGTT
>ML806268.1:271232-282394 GCA_009831015.1 Picea engelmannii
CATAAAGAACAAGTACCCCTTGCCCAGGATCAATGACCTGTTCGATCAATTGGGGGGTGCGTCTATTTTCTCAAAGATTGATTTGAGGTCGGGATACCATCAAGTCCGAATCAAGGGTGAAGACATCCATAAAACTGCCTTCCGAACGAGGTATGGACACTATGAGTTTGTGGTGGTGCCATTTGGGTTGACCAATGCCCCTGCCACTTTATGTGCTTGATGAACAATGTACTCAGCAAGTTCCTAGACAAATTTGTGCTTGTTTTTATTGACGATATATTAATTTACTCCAAGAACAGAAAAGAGCATGAGGAGCATCTTAGACTTGTGCTGAAAGTGCTAAGAGAACATCATCTCTATGCCAAATTCAGCAAATGTGATTTCTTCCAGAAGGAAATACATTACTTAGGCCATGTTCTCTCCGAAGAGGGAGTAGTGGTAGACCCTGATAAAATCAAGTCTATCATGGAATGGCCTACCCCAAAAGATGTTTCGAACATCAGATTCTTTATGGGATTCGCAGGATACTATAGGAGATTTATAAAAGGATTCTCCAAGATTGGTTGTCCAATCACTGCCCTCTAGAAGAAGGGGACAAAATTCCTGTGGACACAGAAATGTGAAGAAAGATTTCAAACCCTGAAACATCTACTGACCCATGCACCCGTGCTGAAGATCGTCGATCCAGAAGCTGACTTCCTTGTGTGCACAGATGCCTGTAAGGAAGGGCTCAGAGGAGTCCTTACGCAGAAAGGAAGTGTGATCTGCTATGAATCCCGAAAATTGAACGAGCATGAAGTCAACTATGTGACCCATGATCTAGAACTGGCTGTCATAGTGCATGCCTTGAAAATGTGGAGGCATTACCTCCTGGGAAGAAAATTTGTACTTATGACAGATCACTGTAGATTGCAATACCTGTTTGATCAACCAAAGCTCAATGCTAGACAAGCTAGGTGGATGGCCCTCCTTAGCGAGTTTGATTTCGAAATCAAACACATTAAAGGAAAGGAAAATAAGGTGGTCGATGCCCTTAGTAGAAGTATGAAAACAATTCACCTGGCAGCGGTGAGCACCTGCGAGACAGATGTCAAGGAAAGAATAAAAAATGCACAGGAAACAGATCCCTTCGTCCGGACCGTGACCATGTACCTACAGCAAGAACCCGCCGGAGTAAAATATGAAGGCTACCAAAAGACCGAAGGAGGTCTGCTCACTTACAGAAGCAGATTTTATATTCCAGATTGTGACGACTTGAAGAGGTTCATTATGGATGAACTACATAAAAGACCCTACTCGGGTCATCCAGGATACCAGAAAATGATCACTGCCACTAGGAAACAATTTTATTGGCCTGGATTGAAGAAAAACATAGCCTAGTACCTAGCTAAATGCATAGAGTGCCAACAGGTTAAAGCAGAACATCGACACCCAGCAGGATTATTGCAACCTTTACCAATCCCAGAATGGAAATGGGAAACCATCTCCATGGATTTCATCATTGGATTACCAACCTCAACCAAACAAAATGACGCCATTATGGTGGTGGTGGATAAATTGAGCAAGTCTGCTCACTTCATCCCTGTCAAGTCGACCTGCAAGGCAATCGATATCGCCCAAGTATTCATGAAAAAGATATTCAGACTGCATGGTATGCCGAAAGAGATCGTGTCTGACAAAGACACGAAATTTACTTCCAACTTTTTGAAATCACTGATGGTTGGTTTAAAGACCAAGTTGTTGTTTAGCACCGCCTATCACCCTCAAACCGACGGACAGACAGAAAGAGTGAATCAAATACTAGAAGATATGTTAAGGATGCATGTAATGCATCAACCCAAGAAATGGGAAGACTACCTGCCACTGGTATAATTCACCTACAACGACGACTACCAAGCATCCTTAAAGATGAGTCCCTTCGAAGTCCTCTATGGTAGACCGTGTAACACTACAATCAGTTGGAGTAATCCCGTAAACAGGATTTCTTTTGGACCCGACATGTTGAAAGAAATGAAACAGCAGGTGAATCAAGTAAAACAAAACCTGAAGGTCGCTCAGAACCGACAGAAAAGTTATGCCGGCCAAAAGAGAACTCCAAAAGAGTTCAAGACGGGAGACCATGTATATCTCAGAGTTAGGCCCAGGAAGAGTTCCCTGGAAATGGGAGCTTGTGTCAAGTTGGCACCTCAGTATTGTGGACCCTTTGAGGTTCAAGATAGAGTGGGACCTGTAGCCTATAGGCTAGCACTTCCTCCCACAGTAAAAGCACATAATGTTTTCCATATTTCATTATTGAAGAAATACGTACATGATGCTAATCATATAATTGATTGGTCTGTGATTCAGGTGGAACCGAAGGGAGAATTTCTACCAGAACCCTAATGCATACTGGACAGAAAGGAAACCCCGCTCCGGAACCGAACCATTGCACAGGTCAAGGTGCAGTGGAGACATTTTGGCCCAGATGAGGCTACATGGGAAATGGAGGATGCTATGAGACAGGGATATTCGATTTTGTTTACTTCTATACATGCATGTCATGTTGATAGATAAGAACATCGAGGACGATGTTCCTTTAAAGGGGAGGGAATTGTAACACCCTGTTTCCTCCAGTTTGTAAAAATAACTATACTGGCCAAGAACTGTGGCAAACTCAAAAATGTGAATGTATGATGTGAATGGACCCTATGAAAAAGGTCGAAGAATGTGAATAATATATATATATATATATATTGCAAGACTGCTGAGAGGGGATATGTTGAAAAAGAGACCACGATGGTTGAAGAAAGGTGGTGGAAGGCACCTGGAAAGGTGGTGGAAGCCACCTAGAAAGGTGGCGTTAACTTCCACCGAAACCAATACCGTATTTGGACTTCACTGGCCCGGAGAACCAAGAGCGGCTCACTGGCCCCGAATTAAATGACTCGCCAGGATTGGTAGGTAGATGGCTCCTCATGAGTAATGAGGGGGGGGGTTGAACCGCCCATCCGTAGAGCCATCAGACCTGACCAGTGCGAGGGAAATCGCGCCACACCCGACCTCGCAAAAGGAAAAAGGCGTGAGGGAGAAGCGAGAAGGGGGCAGACGCGAGGGAAGGAAGAGAACTCTGGAAAATACAGAGTGAGTGATAGCAGAGAAGGGGGAGAGTAACCCTCATTCTCGGTCACTGGCAAACAGAGACGCGGTCTCGCAGCACCGTGGTCTCAGCTGGAGGGTGGCTAGTGGTAAATCCTATCGAAATTCGTTGAGCCTACGGTTGGCTGGAAACGAGCACCCTTCTCAGCAGTTGCACTCACCTCTGGTGTTATTTCTGATAAGTGTTTTACATTTTGCATCTTGAAATTTATATGCCGACATATATGTTCATAGTCTGTGCAGTTTTATGAATGGTTTGAGTATAAGATTGCCTATGTAGTGTTTGATTCAGAAATGGTGGTTGCATGCCTATATTGGAAGGGCCACGTATGGCTTATGTTTGTAAATAGATCTATATGTACATACGCATATTGAATCAATTCAGAATTCAAGCCGTTTCTCGGGAAATCTATACCCTTATTCGTTTCAGGTGATACCCTGGATAGATCTCCCCATAGAGACACCCTTTTGAAAAGCTCAGTCGAGGTAGCACTTTGTGTGCAAAGACTCTGTGGAGGCGCAGAAGTCGCAGAATCCCTTGAGGATTCGAAGGATAAGTATCGATCAATGGATGAGACCCTGTCGGAAGATCTGCGGTCATTCACGACCGTTAGATTGAAGGAATAAACGAGGGCGTTAAATACCTTAACCCCATTTCCTTTATCTTCACGAGTACCGAAGAAATCGGGACCGTAGATCCCCAAGATCCGTGAGAGAATCTGAACCGTGGATTCGTGTCCAGGCAGCTTGGGAACGGCGCAATGGAAAGACAAGTCTGAGCCGTTAGATCTTGGTCTAAACAGTCGACAGTCGTTGGATCTGTCAGAAGATGCACGGGGGTTAAACCTTCGTGAGCAGAAGTGCGAAGTCCCGAAGGGGGTTGTATCGGGATATCGGCGTTCGGGAGTTCGAGAGTCCGGAGGACGAGACTCCGGGCACTCGACATCAGAAAACGCGAAACTGTGAAAGAATCTGAGCCATCCGCTAAGAGCGGACGCGTGTCACGAGATCCTCTCTATCGGGGATTCGAACACCGAGAGTCAGAGAAGGAAGTCCTTTGACTTCGCGAGTGGCGAAGTCACGAGAAGATCGGGACTGTCCATCTGAGGAGGACAGGTGGCAGAGATCGAGGGATCTCACGAACTCGGAGGTTCACAAGGTGAGAGCCCAAGAGTTGGGTGCTCCAAGACACGAGTGGCGAAATCGCGAGGAGCAAGGATAGTCGTTGGATCCAGGACGCGGGAGGACCGTTGGATCAGGGCCTTATCGCGCATTCGAAGGTTCGGAGGTTGAGAGGGCCTCTTCTCGACCTCAGAAGTCGCGAAGTGACGAGAGCCGAGGCACAAGTGAGGAACGCGTGGCAGAACCACAAGGTGGGGCCCGCATGGTTGACAGGTGAACACGTGGGCCCCACCTTGCCTGGAGAAAGGAGTCAATGCTCTGTTGACTTCTCGCATCTCGAGGTTTCGCAAGGTGAGAGCATAAGAGTTGGGTGCTCCAACTCATGAAGTCGCAAAGTGCGAAGTGGCGAGGAGAAAAATCTCAACCGTTAGATCTAGGAACGAGAGGACCGTTGGATCAGAACTCTGTGGAGATATCATATATCAGGAGTTCGAGGGTTCGGAGGTTGGAAGGGGTCATTTTCGACCGTAGAAGTCGCGAAGTGCCGAGAGCCGAGGCTCGCGAGAACACGTGGCACATCCATCAAGTGGGGCCCGTGTGATTGACAGGTGGGCATGTGTCGCCCAGAAAGGAGTCAACACTCTGTTGACTTCTCGCGTCTCGGAGATTCGCAAGATAGGAGCACGAAGGCTCAACGCCACAACTCGCGAGGTTGCAAGTTGCGAGAAGCGCGAAGAGGAAGTCAACCATTGTTGACCTTCGCGTCTTGAGATTTCGGAGAAGAAGAGTACGAGAGCTCAACGCTTCCACCTACGAAGTTGCAAGTAGCGAAAAGTGCCAAAGGGAAGTCATGCATCGCATTTCCCCGAATCGCGAAAAGTCGATAAGCGCTTGGCTAGCTTAAGTGCGTAGACACGAGACAGGGTCATGTGGACAAGACCTCAAGGGGGAAACTTGCCGCTCGTTAGCCCTATCGGGGTTCGGCACTTCGCCGTGTCAGGGGTTTGCAGAGTCGAAAGACTCGACGCTCTAGTAGCGTTGAGTCGCGAAGAGCAAAAGAACACCATACTTGTTCGGCCTGTGATCGCAACCCACGATCACATGGAGGTGGACAAGGAAGGAACTAGCCTATGCTAAGACCCCCGTAGGTATTTCGGGGATCCTGATCCTCGAGTTTTCGACAAAAATTTTTGTTTCCCTAGTGGATATGTGACATGAGGCCCTAGCCTCATCCCAAGGGAATTTTCGCTGAAACAAAGGTGTAAATTGGTGCCAACGAAGATTCTCACATGCCTGACACCATGGTCCTTTGTGGGAATGTCTCTCGATGCTACAAAAGCATCAACACAAGCAAGTTCTTTCCAAAGTGACTTGTACTCCAAGCAAGCTTTTATCCTGGACATTTGTTCGAGGAAAAAATTACCTCAAGGTTATAAGAAACACTGCAAGCCAAGAAAATGATCATCTATGTCTTCATCCTCCCATCTTCTCACGTCCATTTTCTTCAATTCAAACTTGGAATTTTGAGCAAGCATTTGATTCTATTAGACTGGTTGAATTCTCACATTTGCTACCATAGTTGAATTTCAAGTGGCATGAGGATATTTTAAAAGTATTGCTGTGATTTTTTCTATCCCCAAAAATCCTTAAGTGTGTGGAGTTGTATCCAATTCGTAATGAAGATCCATCTGGCATCTTTTGGCAACTAGTATGAGAGTACACATAAGAATTCTATTTTGCATAGCTCTTGCATGTTTAAAGATTTATTTTTGAAATTCTTGAACTTGTGAAATTCAAATATTATCTTTTGCCTTGCAAGTTTTCTTTTCATTTCACTCCATTATTCCAAGGATAAGGTACCGGTCATCAAAAGGTGGTAATTTTAAAGTGGTTTCAAGGAAAAATTAATAATAATAATAATAAATTGTTGGTTTTCGAACTTAGTTGCAGATTTATAAGAGGTATATCTTATATCAACAATAAAACAATGATTCAAAGTGAGTTTTAAAACTTAGTTGCAGATTTACAAGGGGGATATCTTATATCAACAATAGAAACATTCGTATATCAACAATAAAGCATTTGTATATCAACAACAAAACATTGATTCGAGGTGTTTCTTTTGTGTTTCTTGTCAGTTTTGTTCATTGTTCTGCAACTTTTATTGCAGAAACAGGGGGAGATTGCTGTAGATTTATGAATTTTCTGCATTAATTTGACAAATCTAATCACACTGAAATGACTTACGACCAATTCAAAGAAAAAATGTGCAGCTTTTGGAAATGCAGATCAGCGAGTTATATTGCAGACTTGAGGTGCTACTTTCCCTGGGAACTCAAGGCTGAAGCCTCACATCATCTAGAGAGACGCCCCCATACATTTGGCATGGACGAATTCAGAAGCAAAACTTAAATCAGTGTGCAGAGCTACTTCTCAATGGTTATTCAAACACCTTTGGGTTCTATGGTTCAAAGGTATTTCCAGATAATCATATTTTGCACAGTGATATTCGACAAAAACTCTTGGTAAGTCTTTACTCCCATGATTAATCAAATATTTGGCCCACACATGCAAACATCTTTGTATCCATCCCACTCATCTTTGAATAAGTTACTGGGAGGCTATTGTAACAAGTCACTCCTACAATAGGAGGGACCCCATTGCACTAAAAGTGTAGAGGCTATAGCCTTGGTAAGTGGCTAAAAGAACCAAAGGTGCTTCTGAGTTTTCTGTATTTATAGATTTCTTAACTACAATAATGGCTCATATCCATGTTAGTATATGGTGGAGAAAATATTATCTATGGATCAAATCCAAAGAAAAACAAGGAAATAAGGAAATTTACTTCAAACAGCAACTCCAAACTCTTCCAGACTGTCCCACAATTTCCCGATATCTGTGATGTGTTCTTAGCCTCATTAGGCATGTTGAATCATCCTAGCATTAATCTTGACTCTATCTTAAGTACAAGATTCAAAGTATTACTTGTAAATCTTTAACAAGCCACACAGAACATTCCATTTGGGGCATTTTGTGTGTAAGACAGTGGTTTGTCTATATTGCATATGTAGGTTAAAATCTTGACGGTAGAAACAAAAATCAAGAGAAGAAAAATATTCACAGACAGCATTTCAACAATGTCGGTATGCATAAAATCAACAAAACCTTGCAATGACAAGGTAAGTTGTAGTCATATCTCATTTGCTAAATGATTTGAACAGACAGAAACAGGCAAGCACTATTTTTCCTCTGAATTTAGTAGCTTGGTTGTCTACATTTGATCTAGGAGGATCTTCTCAAGATTCTTTCTTGGACTCTGAAACATTTCTGGCTTCAACATTGTCAGTACGAGAAGTTTCTTTGCTTTTAAATTCTTCCTTGGAACTTTTATTACCATTCCCTTTACTCTCAGTTGCAGCAGCCACTTGGTTGCTTGGTTGTTTCCCATTGTTCCCCTGAGGTTCTGTTCTCACACTACTAGAAGTTTGTTCTCTCTTAGCACTAGTCAGTCTCTTAATAGTCTCTTCTAAAGCATCAAGCCTCAATTTCAGTTCTTGCAAAGTTTCTACTTTTTCCTTGCTCGAGATCTCAGAGGAGCTACTTAACTTATCATCCAGATCACCTTCCTTGGAGCTTACTGGAAAATCTAACTCAGAGGACTGGCGTGCTTGCTCTTCTTCTTCAGCTAGCTTCTTTTTCATCTCAACTTCCTGAAAAATGTTTTCAATTTAGTAAATTATAACCTCGGAACATTCCAAATCCATATAACTTATATCAAATTAGAGCCAAGGAGGCTTCAAACCAGATCACAAACTGGAAGGATAAGCAGAAAAAAGACTGTCATTTTCAAATGTATGCAAGAATGGGAGAATGATAACAAATCATGCAATCTCTAAAGATTCCCAGTGTATCAGCAATGAATTGATAACTGCAAATCAGGGAACAAATCACTCAAAGGCCAACAAGGGTATAGGTCATAACGGCCACCACCCATATATTGCATGGATGCAAAGGAACTATTTCGAAAGATTAGCAGAAAGGGAACCACATTTTCAGATTGATCGGACCTTTTTACACCACTGAAATGTATTATTCTTATCCAATCAAAGCTACCAGACAAAGAAGCATGGCATTCATGAAAAACAGGATATACAAGTAGTATCTAAACGGGTGATTTAAAAAAAACTCCGAATTGATTAGTATCTAGATAGGTGCTGCTTAGTTCAGATCAAAGGAGGCCTTCCAGACCTTTCCCTTCCACGATTACCCAAAGCCAAAAATAGTACACAAGAAAGCTAAATGCCACAACTTTAAATACATTTTCAGAGGCCAAGCATCTAAGGCAGGGAAAGAATACAAATCTCATTTATTAAAAATGACATTTTCTGAATTAAATCTTTCCCCTTCATTGGATATAAATTGCCCTGCAGACCTTGTTTCTAAACCACAGGGTTGAAACGAGATTGTCAGTGTCCTTCCGAAGGACAAAAAGAATACATTTAAGAACATGAAATACAAGGGAAAGGAAATTCTTGCCAACTTTGCCTTTCAAGCACGCCCTACTCAAGACAGTCTCATAGAATCTAATGCCCACACTTATTTCAAATTCAAAAGCTTGAGAGAACTCAGTTACAGTACATGACAGGTCCAAGACAAACAAAAAAATCCTAATTGCTTCATAGTAGATCTACACAAGGCTGTTGGGAGCGAGAGCGGGAGCGTTTTGGGAGCATTTTTTATATAAACATAAAAAATATATATTTTGATGCATATATATATAAAAAACATGCAGCAATTGCAAAAAACATGAAAACATAGATATAAGATCATTTAACTAATTGATTATTGATGAATCATGATCATTAAAGCATCAACAGTCAACCATTTAGTACACATATAACATCAATCATAAACATTTGTCATCAATAGATTGTAAAAGACATCAACCACAAAATGAAATAGAGTCTAGGCTCTAGAGCATCATATTCATTACCAAAGAGTTGTAAGATTCATTGAATAGTTCAAACTTCAAAACCAAAACTTCAAAATTCAAATTTGAAAATTCAAACTTCAAAGGTAAACTGTCATATAATGTTCAACTTCAAACTTCATAAGTTCATAAGTTCATTGTTTACAGAATAAGTCATAATAAAGAGTCAAGACTCAAGACAAAGTACTAAGTTCTAGAATCTAGAGACTACTTCCAAACAGGAAACAAAAAAAGAGATCTAGTAGATAGTAGCAAGTACTAAGCTTTGTTACAAAAATTGTCAAAAAATTGCCAAAATCGCAATTTGATCCAAAAAAACGACAACTTCTAAAAAAATCGCAGGAAAAATCGGCAAAAAATTGCCAAAATCGCGATAAATCGCAATTTGATCCAGAAAACAATAATTTCTAAAAAATCGCAGGAAAAATCGGCCGATTTTTTGGCAATTTTTTGATGATTTCTTGAGAAAAAATCGCGATTTCTTGAGGAAAAATCGGGAAAAATCGATTTTCAAGTTTGTCGATATATTGCCGATGTTTTCGCAAAAAATCCGAAACAATGTTTTCTTGACCCCCGGCGATTTTTTTGCCGGTACAATTTTTGTAACTTTGGTAACAAGTACTATTCTCTAAGTTTTCCTCTTGCCACGAGAAACTTCTAGTTTCTTATCCCGTGATCATTGAAAAGAAGTAGGAACAAGTGGAAGCGATCATGGAACACGACCAACAGCTGAATGGCCCCCACGTGACAATGGACGTTGTGAAGATAAAGGTAAAATTGTTGAATTTGGAACACCGCTAGTGGATGGGGGTGGCATGTCTCCTCCAGGAATATGATCACCATCACGATCACCCAAAAGTTCCTCTTCCAAGCATTTTAAAAAAATGGCTCCATCCTCCAGATTAGTCTCCTCTGGATTGTTTTCCCAATTCATATCTCTTTTATGGTTATGTAAAGCAATCTCCTCCCCTACATCACAATAATGCGACAACAACCTCAAGTTGTAATGCACATAAACCAAGCTTTCTGCCCGGTCTGCATTCAAGTTGTTTCTCTTTACACTGTGGATGAAGCTATAGGTGCTCCAACACCTCTCTGCAGAAGAGGTGTTAACAACCTGAGAAAGCACCTTCACCGCCAATTTATGCAAATTTTTCGCAGAGGAGCCATACATGTTCCACCATTCGATAGAACCCATCCTATCTCGTTCTTTCGTTGCATGCAAGTTACCAAAGACTCAATTCGCTTCGTACTTGAGCACACTCCTCTTCATTAGGTACCAACTTGTCCAATGCAAGCATATATCCATTTTGCACCTTTGGATCTGTGTGGTTTTCTCCTTTCCCCACCCCCAGGTGCTAGTTGGGTCAACCAAGATGAAGAATAATATTTTGGGGTAAGGACATATGCCAGGGCATGGAGTGGAACATTCAAATTATCTCACCTTTTGACCACATGTTTATGGATATGATCATACAAGATCGCATCCCTCGGTTGAACAATGTCTTTGATTTGGCTTGGCATGTTGTCCATCTGCTCATACACCTCTCCAATCACCGGTTGATCTTTATCTGCAAACCAAATCGTACTATAAATGGGTTTGGTGAACTGCAGAATATACCGAACATGTTGCCAAAAATGGCCATCAAGAATTATGTCCTCCACCTCCTGAAAGTCACTTCTCTTAGATGCGGATGTAACCCTGTCTTTTAGATCCTGCCATGAATCACTCGAGGCCATACTAGCCAATGCCTCTCTTGCCTTTAACAGGCGCATGAAGGTGAGATAATAACTAGCAAATCTAGTCTTTGGAATCTTTAGTAACTCCAACTTGGAGTGATTGCGAAAAATGAAGTGGGCCATGCTATGATTGGTAATAAATCTTATCATCTTCTTCCCTCTCTTGTATAAATCA
>ML806269.1:0-13246 GCA_009831015.1 Picea engelmannii
TGTCTCTTGCAATGCTAGGTGTTGGAGTTTGAGGAGAGAAAATCATGATTCTTTCCATCATTCACAAAGAGTTCATCTAGGAGATTTAAACTAGTTTCTTCTCAAGGAATTATCCATCACTCAAATTAGCTCCTACAAATACCATCTTGAGATTCTTTGGGATTTTCCAACCATGTCTCTATGAGTCGAGCAACCTTCCATGTGTGGAGAGATTTTGCATAATTAGAGGCTAGAGTTGTGAATGATCAGTCCCTTGATGGTTTTCTTTGTGAATGATCAATGCCTTGATGGTTTTCCTTGGCTAGATATTTCACCTCGTGGATTCCCATTGTGAAACATCATGGTAATCTTGGTTCTCCATGGATAAGTAATGCTCTCCGAGCTTAAGGTAGCAACATTTTTACCCTTGGTGAAATCATATTTCCCTCATCTCAATTAGATTTCGTCTATATTTTTTACTATATCATAAACTATTTTTAAGTTTGTTTCTTTTGTTCAATGAGGCAATTAATTTCTTTCATGGTATAGTTTGTGATATATCTTAATGTAATATATTGCATAGGTTGTAATTTTTTGTAGATTGGTATATAATTATAGTTAAATTGATAAAATGATATAATGGTTTTGAAATCCATTTGGTTTAGTCCTAAGTTGGCAACTATGTACGGTTTCATATTTGGTGTTCTTTGTTTTTCCATTAAACCCCAACATCCTTTGAGTAATCCTCTCTTTTGATTTGGGATGGTTAATAAGAAAAACAACATGCCAATAAGTTTGTTAGAATTCGAAAGAGAGGAAATGGATTATTGATTGAAATCTGTAATCAAGGGAAACAAATATGCACACATGTAACGTCCATTAAAGTTGTATTTCAAAGTAGTATGCAAATTTATATTTGACGAATGCACAAGCATATGGATCCTCTGTCAATATCATTCTTAAACTAATTAAATCCAAGCTTGAAAACAAACAAGTGAATGGATGATTTACAACATATGCACAAAAGGCTTGTCAATCCATTGATAAGCATTCACCTTGCCACCTCTCATCAATGAAAAAAATCACACAACAATATAGGTTCAACAAAAGAAAATATAACAACTTTGTGAATATCAACTTCTCCTCCATTTGATTCTCTCACACAAACCGACATATAAACTAGTGCATATAATCTAAAACTGTGTTTTTAATCAAACTTGAAATACCATTGAGCATTTGAAAACTTTCAACTCAGCATTAACAAAACATAAAACCACTGCATCCACTGACGAAATCAAGAAGAAGGAAGTGTCTAATACTAAATGGGGCTTCAAGCGATTTTTTCAATCAAGGAATCTTCAATTCAGCCTATAACACCAAGTCGATCAATCCACTACACATATATGTGGTGCAAATAGTCACTCCATCATCCAACCTTCGGCATTCAAATCTCTTGCATAAAATATGCCAATAACATTTAATCTTGTGATAAATGCAAAAGGAAATTAATCTGCTCATGAAAACTAAAAGAACAAAAAGACAACAATAGATCCTACATTGAGGAGGAATGAAACGGATAAAATGGGTCTTTGCTTTTCCTCCGACACTGTTTGTCAGTCAATAAACCTTGTTGCAGCTACAAATCGATTTCATTGATGAATTGCAAGCTATCGGCATTCATGATAGATAGAAAACGATTCGCGATCCTCTGAGGCACTACACCCTTTCTCTGGGAGTGAGATTGCTTCGGATAAGTGTCCATTCGATTTGCAGATCAATACCAAACATTAACCATAGAAATGAAAATATGGCTTCTCTGAGATGTCGAAAACACGAGAGAGAATTGCAACAAGAATTTGCAAGGAAAAACAAATAGCCAAGATGTTGGGATCACTATGCATTAGTCTTCGGCAATTAGTGGGAGTGTTTGCTGGTTGAAATGACTTTGAACAGCCATCTACAAGAAATTATAGCAAACAATGAAGGAATGTTCACCTACATCCATGAGCTAAAAAGAGAACTTGTTCAGAGAGAATGAGAGAAAAGAATGAAAGAGAAGGATACGTATTGCCTTTAATAATGAGGTTGTAACTCAAACTACCAAGGTAGTAACTAAGCATTACACAAGGAAAAAACAACCAAACTCAGAAACTACTAACCACTGAGTTGGGGCCCAGAGAGGCAAATCATTGGGTTTAAGAGGCAACTTGCATGTTGGAGGAAAAATTGTTGGGTTGGAGAGGCAAGGAGGCAAATCATTGGGTTCAGAGGCTTGTTGGTCTCTCAACCAAACAATTTATCCTTTCTTGGCTCGTAGTGTTTGAAATAGTGAGTTTTGTCAATTTCCTGGCACCCCCTCTATCATATCAACAATTCTTCAAGTTGCATATTGGCCAAATCATTAATATGCTCTGCCATCAAGTAGATAGAATACTCTACAGTCCATCTCTGTGTATATGCCCAAATCTGAACAATGTCGTCCTCTATCTTTTTTGGGAGTGGATTCCCCAGATCAACCTATCCTTCAACACCATTTTATTCTTCTCCTTGGTGGTTGCAACAATGATGTTAGTCAATCTACTGCTAAAGGAATATACCATGGGTAGCGTGCATGTGGGTTGTTGAGCGACGACTTAGAGTCGAACCCTAACTCAACAATAATCCAAAACAAGATCCCTCGAACAGAAGCTCTGCACATGCTTTGAATATTATTTTCTTTTTAAATGTCATGAGGCCAATTATGTTGTCAATCAATAACCTATGAAGTTATACCCTAGCATTGTTCTTACAACAAACCGGACAATTCCTCAAAATAGATGAGGATGGTCACAAAACCAAAATAAAAGAATTCACATATGCAATATATATTGCATACTATCAAATCAGGGTTGTGTCAACTACCATAGAACGCCATGAAATCAATGAGCTAAGATAATTGTCAAGTGTTGTTAACCTAGGTGGTGGGGATCCATGGACTAGTCAAGGGGAGGGTGAACTCAAGAATGGTGAAAGAGTTAAGTTTGAACAATTTGGGTTACAAATGCCAAAACTTTTTTATTTTTATTTTTGTAAAAGCATAATTGCAAAATTTAAATGAGATAGATATCAAATTGCAATACTTGCAATGTGGGCTCTTGATCACTTTTGGGTTCATCACATGATGACTCCACTAAGAGGGCTAGCCTCGTCTAGGCCAAAACTTAGGATCTCTTTGTTTCACATATCGATGACATAGGATATTGGAGAAAAGAGGTAGATCAAAATAAAATCTAGATGACAGTCGTGAGCAACATCTTATAAAGTTGTTGAAAGGACATGAAAATAGTAATGCTACAATTTTGTAAGGTCATGGCTGGAGAGGGGGAAATTACTTAGGTGGTTAGCAATAGTTGATGTCGAGCCAAGCATAGGCCTAGGAAAAGGTGAAAGTGAGGCATGCATGAGAGAGGTTATATGGTGATATTACAGTGGGGGTCGTTATCACAAGGTGGTGTGGTAGCTGATAAGTTCCAGAGGGGTCGAGCAATCATGGGTATAATGACCGAAGATGCCACAAATGGTGTAAGAGTGCTTAGTTTGGATCAAGATTGTGCAAGGTTCTGAAGAGGCAAGCATGTCCATAGCATGTGTGGAGGGATGCAATAGAAGGGGAGGAAACAATGAAATGGAGGGAACACAAGCCAATTAACGAAGTTTCAAGATCGTGGGACAATGTGAGTGGAGTGACCTAAACTAGTCACAAAGGGCACAAGGATAGGGAATCTGAGTGTGATTATTAGACAATTGCATGGGTGGGGCTAGGATAATATTGGTGGCAAAGGTACCCTTGGCATTCTTATTAACACCCATCTATCCACAATTATTCCATGCATGTTCCTAGTCTTTTGTTTTGGTATCTTGTGTGGATCCTAGTTACTAGGCAAACTTTCCCCAAGGGGAGAGACATGAGAAAAGACCAAGTAAATTGGTGGTGTAGTAGAAATATTAGGAGATGGGAAGGAAAGTACCGAACAAGAAAACTAATGGTCAACCCAAGGAGGTTGAGAAGTGGTCATCACGAGGGTCCCAACTACTCCAAATGGTGGAAAAAGAAGAGAATATAATATATAGGATTCATTGGATGGATGGGATTTGAAAGAGGGATATCACTAAACAATTGAGTTGTCTGACAATAAAATAAAGAGATTCTCACTTGGGAAAGCATCACTAAAGAGTGGGTTGGCCATGCCAATAGTTAGGTTATTGTTGAACTTAAATGCATCATCAATCATCATGAGAGAGATGTGGTCCAAACTTCTTTGTGAGAAGGTAGATTGGGATATCACGAAACAATTGAGTTTTCTGACAATAAAATAAAGATATTCTCACCTAGGAAAGCATCATTAAGGAGTGGGTTGGCCATACCAATAGGTAGGTTTCTAATGAACTTAACGAGAGTTGAAGCCTTCTTACTTTTGGTTAGCAAATTTGAGATCGAATATCATAGGATAACAACCCAATCAGAAAACTTATCATTGATTAGTCATCATCCCAAGATGTATTTCATGGAGTTCAAATTTCCATGATAATGGTAATGGCAGAGCTTTTGAACTAAATAAACCATTGCCAAGGCTAACTTCTCATCATGAGTGTAGTTCAACATAAGTCCTAGCAGGTTTGTGCTAATGTAATAAATTACATGTTCATAGCCATTGTCCCTCTATTGTAATATTATGCCAATGACGATACGAATCAAAGCTAAAATATAAAGGATGAAATCGTTACTAAAGTCGAGGGGTTAATGAGGGGTGTTGTGGTGAGAGCATGTTTCTATGCATCAAATGATTTTCGGGCATGGTCATCCAAAATGAAAGTGGTGTCTTTGCACAAAAGATTAAAAAAAACATGTGAGTGAGTAGTGTAGTTGGGCACAAAGCATCGTAAAAATTTGACTTTGCCTTAAAGGCTTTGAAGTTGGAAGAGGTTTCTTGGTGGAGGCATCTCCATGATGGTATGGAGTTTCAAAGGATCAATGGTAATCCCTTGCTTCAAGATAATTGTTAGAATTAGGGAAACAAAACAAGAATTTTACTTTTTCAAATTTTCGAAGGACAAAATCAGCATGAACACATCAAACTTATACAGATCTGAACTCCAAAAATATTCTGAGTATGCTAGATAGTTAGATTTGAACTTAAAAGATAATTCTGAACATGTACAGTAAACCATAAACAATTTCCGAGTGAGTAAAACACCTAGATCTGGACTAGAAGTTAATTCTAAACTTGTATACTAGATAGATCTAAACTGTAAAGTATTTTTGAGTGAACAACATACTTAGATCTTAACTGTAGATAAATTTCTAAGTTAGATCTGAACTAAACAATAATAATAAAGCATGTTGAACAATAGATCTAGTGATAACCAATGTAATAAAACTGAAAACTGTAACTTACCTCTTGACAATCTTACCTTTGTTTGATGAAGTAGAACATAACACATATGAGAGATAAAAGGCCACTAAAATATGCTTAGACAAGTCTTTGGGTCATGGATCTACCTCAAGAGTTAGATCTCTTATCAAGAGAAAAATAGGAATGATATGCCACCATGAAAAACCCTCATACAAACATACTCAAAACCCCAACAAGGAACACTGGAATCAAAACCCTTGATTTGGTCAGAAATAGAAAGAGATGAAAGCAGTCAGGGAAAAAGAGGCTTTGAAAACTTCAGATCATGACTGATGACCTAGATCTAAACCTTAACTACCCAGTAGTAGGGGTCGCGGCCTAGATCAGCTCAACATGTAACCTTAAAGGAGGGTCGGCTTCAACAATCAAGGAGTGGCGGCAGCAAAAACAATTCCCAACAGAGATTTTAACCACTCTCAACACACAGCAACAGCATGAATATCAAAGAAGGGACATGTCAGCAAAATAAAAGAGAGGTTGGACTATACTGTCATCAGGAGGCCGTTGTACTGTCACAAGGAGACCGCGGTACTATCACAAAGAGGCCACAACACTCATAGGAAGAATAACTCAGAGAAATCCTTCACTTAGCATAGGAGAGAGTGAGTATAGGTGTAGGGGGAGGGTTCTTAATTTATACTTTTAGGCTAGGGTTAGGGTAATAAAAAATATAATTAAAATACAATTAAAAATAACATATTTAATTAATATAAATATTAATTAAATATGTTATAATTAATATTAATTAAATATGTTATAATTAATATTAATTAAATATTTTTTATATTAACCCTAAAACAAAATACAAACCCTCAAACAAACTCAAGCTCAAAAACCAAGGGTGGGGGTTATAGGAGAGGTTTACTAAATGGCAACACATGTCAATATACTTCTCAAGGTGACCAATTAACTTTATCATCACTGCATATGGGATACATCCCTCATGTGGTCATGCCCGCCTTCAAAGTTGCTCCTAGGTCTTATGGACCATCTTGGAAGAGAGGAAGATGATCATACACCACAACTACCTGATCAAGGACCAGGTTGCCCCAGAACATATCTGGGGTCTTATCCACCAAGGTACAAGACCAAGGATCAACCCATGCTTTAGGCATGGGTACCCTAGAACACATCTAGGGGCCCTAGACATATCTAGGGACTTATATCAACCACCAAGGAGCACATCCAAGGATCAATCCAAGCTCAGAGCAAGGATTCCCTGGAACACATCCAGGGGCCCTAGAATACATCTAGGGTCTTTACTGCTTGGTCCCAGACCAAGAACTCCAGTCATCTACTGGGGGGCCTCACAAGGGTCTTTCTGCTTGGTCCCGGACCAAGAACCCCAGTCATCTACTGGGGGCCCTCACAAGGGTCTTTCTGCTTGGTCCCAAACCAAGAATCCCAATCATCTACTGGGGGCCCTCACAAGGGTCTTTCTGCTTGGTCCCAGACCAAGAACCCCAGTCATCTACTGGGGGCCCTCACAAGGGTCTTTCTTCTTGGTCCCATACCAAGAACCCCAGTTATCTACTGGGGGCCCTCACAAGGGTCTTTTGCCATGGCTCTAACTACTTGGTCCTAGACCAAGAACCCCAGGTGTGTACTGGGGGCCCTAGTCCATAACTAGGGTCTTATGCCATCCTCCGGGAGAATGGCTCTTGTAGCTGCAATAAATTCAACAATAATGAACCCAAGGAGGAATCCAGTGGCGACAAGAATACACACTTGAGAGGGTTTAATCAGATGGTGTATCACCAACACCAAAAGGAAAATAGCATGTAGGTATACTAAGTGTTGTGATCATCATTTTAATATAGGTGTGAGGTTGTCAAAATAAGTTATAATGATGTGAACCATGCCATGAAACACATAGGACATAACACATTAGAAAGTGGCTCAAGTGTTCTTGAATATGAATGTCATGACATGATAAGCAAAAAGTTCCCCAAGCCATAGTGATTAAATTTTTGTATTGATCATGTCGATGGATCTAAATTTAGTTGTACCCGAAGAACTCATCCATGAAAACAAATCTTTATGGCCGACACACTCATTGATCATTTGGCCAATGAAAGGAGTAGGTAAATTGTCTTTAGGACAAGCTTGATTAAAATCATAAAAGTTGGCACAAGACCTAATGATTCCTTACATCTTGTTGGAAAGGACATGATTTGACACCCATGATGTGTAAGTGATGGGGTGAATGAAGTAAACAAGTGCAATTTTTTTATCTGAGCTTTGATGGTTGGGGCTTCTATGGGGTCAGAGACCTTTGTTTATGTTGAACTAGTGGCATGTCTCCCCATGTGTCAATACAATGTTTAACAATACAAAAGTCTAGGTGAGGAATTTCGCATAGGACCATGTCAAAATATCATGGAATTATTGGAATAAAGATTTATAAGCAATGGATTCCTTTGAAATGAAGAATGCTTCAAGAATAATGTTTTTTGTGATGCAAGTGTGATGGAAATTTCTAGTGTGATGGCTTTCAAAATGTTGGTCATACTTCCTTGGATGGGGTGTCATCCAACACATAGCACACATGACAAAACACAAGGCATTTGGTACACTTGCCCCTTGGCTCACCGATCCTCAAGCCAGCAGCACAGGTGGAAATTTATGGACGAGGCCGCATCAAATCACTCAAGGCATTTTGTACTTAGCCTGATTTCGATCCAGGAGAATGTTGCAGGTCTGCACGGTGGAGGTTGGCGTTCATAACTTCTGGTACCCTACAATTAATGAGACATTAATGGCCATGACGCGGGCGAGAAGAGGTAAATTAAGGCAACTCGGCACATGGGGGAACCATCATTCTATGTATGGTTTTTTTCTAGTGCATCGTCACAAAAGGAGAAAACAGTGGGGTTGGGATTTTATTATCCGGGAGTCCATCACTTATGTGTTCAATATGTCGAGGCAATGAGGCCGTCCAAAGCAAGGTTGGGGTTCACACATTCTAGTCGGTCGGCCTCTTTCCTCGGTCGCGGGTAGTGACAATTCGAAAACTCATGGGAAGCACTCCAGATCTCCTTCACATAGTTTGGATAAGGTTCACCAGCAGGACAACGGAAAATTGGTTGGGGTTGTAAAATTGAATGGTGTGACAGGTGAGGGCGCTCTTTGGGTTATGCCCCAAAAATATTTTCCTAGATGGACTTCTTCTGAAATCCCACCTCCAAGCGTCTCTTGTATCCCTTCCAGTCACAGTCATGATGCTCAATCCTCAGACACCCAACGATGCATCCATTGGAAGCACCCTCCACTAGTAAGTCGAGTGTAACCAATGCAGAGGACTCTCAATGCATCTTTGAGGCCTTATCTACCCTTCAACATCTGATTTTCAAGCTTCGAAGTGAGGTCTTTGACGTCAAATACCACCTTGAGCTTCTGGAACATTGTATTGCCCTAGTGATAGACTTGAACACTTTTTGATATGCCCCGCCAACTCCTGCGACAGTTGGAGCGATGACGCGCATCCTCCTTCCTCCTGGATAGAATTGAAGTTGGGTATGATGTACATCAGGTTCAACATTTTTTATATTGGTTCTTTTAGTTTGTATCTAGTCCTCCTAGTCATAATAGTTATTAGTCTTGAGGCCAGATTAAGACTATTGATCTTTGTTTTCATTTTGTATCTGGCACTGTCAAACAATAACTATGTCACAATGGCCACTTGGCTTTGTATAATTTTTGGTGTCATAGGGAACTTAGTTCTGAAAGCTCAACTAGAGTAGAGTTTGTTTCCAATCATGCCGACTCTTGCTCCAACGAACAATTGTCATTTTGTAATAGTTTTTCATGAAAGGTAACTTATAGAAAACAAACTTACAAAAAAAAAAATTGGTCATATTCCTTTCCCCAAATGCATATAGGGTAGGAATCGAGTTCTTGAACCAATCTCTACATACTTGTGGTGAATGTTGGGCCCTTCGTTTTGATGTAGGAGATAATGGCACCAACTCAAAAAATAAAGGGTATGAGTTGCACCATCCAGAATGAAGGTTGTTAGCAGTGATAAAAATTATTAAAGATAGTAGGAGATAGAAACCAAGATATCATTACAAAAACAAACCCTTCCTCTCGATTACTATGATAGGGTTTGGATCTATATCAATCAATCATGGGTCAAGCTTTCAATATTTAAATCCAAAGTCTAGCTAAGGATTTTTGTAGACAACAAATCCAATTCTAAATCTCAACTCCATTAGGAATTAGTGATCAATAATATGTCCCATGACACGTTTCCATTATTACAAAAATCAAGAATAGATGGCATATCTAATTTTTCATAAGCATAAGAAATCATTACAAATACTAACTATATCTCATAACTTCATCATTTATCTCAATACATTAATTTACTAGAATTTTTGAAATGGAGGTCTTACTCTCTCCAAAGAAGGATAGTCCTAAGTGTTAGAAAAACAGGATCATGAAGCAATAAAATAAAACAAATGCGGAAATAAAACACAAAAGATACACAATACAATAGAGACACAGATATACGTGGTTCACCCAGTGTGGGCTACGTCCACCAGAGAAATTGTCAGGTCCTTCCTTCATTATTATCCATCAAATGATGGGATACAACCTACAACACACCCGTTGTAACTTCCTCTTCTTTCTCTCACAGTCTCCTCTCTCATAATACAATATTCGTAATGATGCATAGCCACAATACATTTCCCTCATAAAAGAGGGTTGCCTTCTAGGGTAAAAAACCCTAACATAACTTCTACTGTAAGATCTGTGACCTTATAATGAACGGTCCAGATTTACAATGAAATTACAATATACATTTACAAGGCAATTTTTCCTCCGGGGGCCTGCTTGCCCCTGGACCCCGCAGAGGGGGTAACCACCCTCTGCACTCCCCCGTGTAGAGGAGTGTACATTCTTCCAAGGTGTAAAGTCTTCATGGGGTATAAACACAGCTGAAAACAAATACCTATGAATCAGGAAGATAATCAGGCTCCACAACCAACAACCTCCCACTTGGAGACTGATCTCAACAACTCCATCGTTGTTGTATATATTGGACTATGAACCTTCTTGGACCTGGAAAATTTCTCATCTTCACCTTCATGCTTGAAGACCAACTGAAATTGAGCAGGAACTCAGTTTCTCCCTGGTTACTCCCTTTGTTAACATGTCTGCAGGATTCTCGCTAGTGTGTATCTTTTCCAACTCAAAATGTCCATCTTCCAAGACGGATCGTATGAAATGGTACCTGAGTTGTAAATGCTTAGTCTTCGAATGGAAGGCTGAGTTCTTTGCAAGATGAATGGCACTTTCACTGTCACGATACAACTTGCTATTCTCCTGCTTCTTTCCCAATTCTTCGATAAACCTCTGTAACCAAATCATTTATTTACTAGCCTCTGTAGCAACAACATACTTTGTCTATGTTGTTGAAAGTGCAACAATCTTTTGCAGTTTCGAAATCCAACTTATTTTTGTTCCAGCTATAGTAAAAACATACCATGTGGTGCTCCTCCTGCTATATTTATCACCTACCATATCTTAATCAACATATCCCTGTAGAACAATGTTTGAACCTCCAAAACTTAATGCATGAGTAGAAATACTTCTCAAATACCCAAGAATCCACTTTACTACCTCCCAATGTTTTGTATCTGGATTTTTCATATACATGCTCACAACTCTCGTTACATGTGCAATATATGGTCTTGTGAAAACCATCGCATACATCAAGCTGCCAACTGTTGATAAATAAGAGACCCTGGACATGTATCTTATCTCCTCCTGTGTCTTGGGACATATTTCCTTAGTTAATTTGAAATGGTTGGCCAAAGGTGTACTAACTGGTTTTGCATTTTGCATTATGCATTCTAAACCTCTCCAACACCTTCTCTATGTACTCACCCCGAGACAATGCCAATTTGTGATTTTTCATGTCTCTTGTTATTCTCATTCCAAGGATTTTCTTTGCAGCACCCAAATCCTTCATTGCAAATGAATTAGTTAATTGCTTCTTGATCACATTTATATCATGCATATTAGACCCTTCAACAAGCATGTCATCCACATATAATAGAAAAATAATATAGCTTTTATTTTCTAGCCTTTTAAAATAAACACAGTAATCAGAATGACATCTACTATAACTTTGTTCTGTCAAATTTCAAATACCACTGCCTTGGAGCTTGTTTTAGGCCATACATGCTCTTCTTCAACCTACATACCCAATTCTCCTTTCCTTTGACCTGATACCCATGTGGCTGCTACATATAAATATCTTCCTCCAAATCCCCATGGAGAAAAATTGTTTTTACATCTAACTGTTCAAGATGAAAATATTTTACTGCCACAAGACTTAAAATAGTCCTAATTGAAGTCATTTTAACGACAGGAGAAAATATTTCATCAAAATCTGTACATTTCTTTTGTGCAAACCCCTTTACAACAAGTCTAGCCTTGTATCGTTTTTTGCCTCATTCTTTTTCCTTCAACTTGTAAACCCGTTAATTCTGTAATGGTCTTTTTTCTGCAGGCATCTGAACCAAATCTCAAGTCTGGTTATTTACCAAGGAATCCATTTCCTCTTTCATTCCTTGCTCCCACTTCTTTTTAGTGTCTACCTGCATTGTCTCTTCATAACATTCTGGTTCATCAGAATCAGTCAACAATAAATAATACAATGAATGAGAGTATCGTTCATGGGGTCTACTTAACATGGTAGATCTTCTAACAACACTTGCAGGAGTTTGAGGTAGCTGCTAATCCTTTTGTTGTACATTTTGATTTTCTTGTACCTTTGGAATTTATTTTTTAGTGATCTCATCAAGCACTATGTACTCTGGTTTTTATTTTTCATGTTTTTTTCCCTGCAACTGATCTTTGTACATGACCTTCTCATTGAATACGACATCTCTACTCCTAATAATTTTGTTATTTTCATAATCTCATAAGCGATAATCAAAATCATTAACATTGTATCCAATAAAGGTACACTTCTTGGATTTTGTCTCAAGCTTTATTCTATTTTCTTTATCAATATAGACAAATGATTCACAATCAAAAGTCTTCAAAAAAGAATAGTTTACATTTTTACCTGGCCATGCCTCCTCTGGAATTCTACCATCTAAAGAGCTTGAAGGTCCTATGTTTATTAAGTAAACAACAGTATCTACACCATTTGCCCAGAACTGTAAGGGAAAACTAGCATGCAATCTCATACTCCTTGCACACTCCATGATTGTTTTGTTCATCCTTTCTAACACACCATTTTCTTTTGGTGTTCATGGAACTGTCTTCTCTCTATGAATCTCATGGTATGAACAGTAATCATCAAACTCATTGCTGCAATATTCACCTCCATTGTCTAATTTGAGACACGTCAACATTTTTCCTATCTCATTCTCAACCAAAGATTTTCATTTCTTAAAAGTATCAAAAACATCAGTTTTTTGTCGAATGCAATAAACCCAAGTTTTTCTAGTTGCATCATCAATAAAAGTAACATAATAACGAGAGCCGCCAAGAGATGATACATGAGTTTGTTCCCATACCTCTTTATGCACAAGCTCTAACCTTTCACTCTTCTTTTATTTTCCTACTCTAAGAAATCTGACTCTCTTCTATTTTCCATAAACACAATGCTCACAGAAATCCAAATCAATTTGTTTAAGATCTGGCAACAAATTTCTTTTGTGAAGTATCTGCATCCCCTTCTCACTCATGTGTCCAAACCTATGATGCCACAGTGTTGTATCCATTCTTGTAGAAGCTAAAGAGATAGAAGTGTTAATATTATGGTAGCTTCGGGAGGTATGAACCTCTAT
>ML806269.1:19027-46049 GCA_009831015.1 Picea engelmannii
ACCAGTTGAATGGTCTGTTGTGCTCAAGACCATACCTCCCTAGCTAGGAGGGAGTGTTAATATTATGGTAGCTTCGAGAGGTATGAACCTCTATGATGACCTATGACGAGATTAGAATCCTCCGGAAGGAAGCAAAGAATTGATGGAAACCCTAGACAGGTTGTCGGCTAAACAAAAATATTTATATTGAATTTATTGATGCCCAGAAGCAGAAGTCGGCCCAGTTAGACTGGTCAGGTCGGCCCCAGTTAGACTGGCTAGTCCACTATAAATACAGGGCACCAGTCTCATTATTACACACTCTCAAAATTGCAGAGCCAGTTGTGTGCACTGCAGTTGGCAGTTTTGTGCGCAGGTCTCTGGGGAAAGTGGTGCGCTAGTTCTGGGTGGGATCATCTGTTCAGTTTTGTTTCTATTCTTTTGCTTGGTGCATTTAGCCTCTCTTGGCTATAGATTGCAGCCAGAATTCTCTTCTCGGTCAAGGTCAAGGTGCTCGGAGGGAGGCTTCGGCCTGTGGTTGGGAGACGAGGGTATCGTCGTGGTAAAACGAGCACACAATCCTTTATATTCTAACAAGAAGAGCCAGTATTAACAGTTCATAAATACAATGTACCTACCTTCTCTCCTTTTTCTATCACCAATTATCCTTTGGTGACCTTCCACGTCTTATCTGTAAATATGTATATACAACCTTCACTTGCCAACTACCTCGTTGAAATTAGATTTTTCCTTAGATCTGGAACATGACAACCATTGGTTTCTATTTCTTTGCTTTATTTTTACCTTTCCCATTCCAACAATTTTGCATGGGGCGTCATCACCCAAATGAACCTGTCCAAAATCACCTTGAACATAACCTAGAAAATGTTTCTTATGGGGTGTGGCATGAAATGAAGCCCCTGAATCTACTACCCAAGACTCAAAAATATCATCTATAGAAAAAATCAAAGCATCTTGTAACACATCACCTATTACATTTGCTTCCTGATTTTTCTCCTGATGTCTATCTCTTTGTTTCTTTAGAGCTCTACAGTCTTTCTTCAGATGTCCTTTCTTCCCACAATTCCATCACTCTATCTTTCCCAATCTGGATTTGGATATGCCCTTCCTATAATTCCCGCGGTTCCTTGAGCCCTTTCCTCTATCCTTTTGTTTTCCCCTGTTCTCCATGTTCAACGCATTACCTGATGTCTCACCTGTGATTTTACATCGCATTTCCTCACTAAGGATAACACCAACAACATCATCAAATTTTAAAGTATTTGAACTAGAGATAGAGTTACTTACAACCATGACCAAACCATTCTAGCTTTCTGGCAATGAGCACAAGATTAGAAGAGCCTTGACCTCATCATCAAAGTCCACTTTTACAGAACTTAGTTGATTAGTAACTGTATTAAATTAATTTAAATGATTTGCAATAGATCCAACCTCTGACATCTTCATATTAAATAATCTCTTCATTAGAAATACCTTATTGGACGCCGAGGGTTTTTCATACAGTTTAGTCAATGTGTCCATCAACTCCTTCATTGTCTTTTCTTTTGAAATATTGAAAGTCATCGACGTTGTCAGGCTCAGCTATATCGTTACTAGTTCCTTTCTCTCAAGAACCTCCCATTCTTCGTCCTTCATGGCCGTCGGCTTCTTTGTTATTCCACCCAATGGTAGGAATAGATCATTCTGATATAAATAATCTTCCATCTACATCTTCATAACTTGTAGTTTTGGCCGTTAAATTTCTCGACCCTAAACTTTTCATCTTCTGCCATTGCTCCCACTCGAACCAAAAACCCTCTTTTCTTGCTAGTTACATTTTGCTCTGATACCAGTTGTTAGAAAAATAGGATCGCGGAGTAATAAAATAAAACAAATTCAGAAATAAAACATTGAAGATACACAATACAATAGAGACACAGATATACGTAGTTCACCCAGTGTGGGCTACGTTCACCATAGAAATTTCTAGGTCATTCCTTTATTATTATCCAGCAAATAAAGGGATACAACCTACAACACACCCATTGTAACTTCTTCTTCTTTTTCTCACAATCTCCTCTCTTATAATACAATATTCGCAATGATGCATAGTCGCAATACATTTCCCTCATAAAAGAGGGTTTCCTTCTAGGGAAAAAAACCCTAACATAACTTCTACCGTCAGATCTACGACCTTATAAAGAACGGTCCAGATTTACAATGAAATTACAATATACATTTACAATACAATTTTTATTTTAGGGGCTTCGCCCCTGAACCCTCGTCGGGGGCTCGCTTTCCCCCGAACCCTGCAAAAGGGTTAACCCCCCTCTACACTCCCCCGCATGGAGAAGTGTACATTCTTGCAGGGTGTAAAGTCTTCATGGGGTATAAACACGACTGAAAACAAAGACCTCTTAATCAGAAAGATAATCATGTTCCACAACCAACACTAAGGTGTAGGTTAATGTGCCTAATCTCATCCATGTATAATATTATTCCTTTGATTAAAAGTGTTCCAATAACACGGTAGCACCAGTGCATTCATAATAACACATCACACCACGTAAGTCGCAATAAAACAATTTAACCTAGTGGTGCCCATAGGTCCAACAAACACACTGGTATTGTAAAGAGCACGACACCAAGCCAAATATTTCACAATTTATCAATGCGATGCGTCTTATGGGATGCATTGCCAAAACACGTGGCGATGTGACAATAAACGAGGAGCATTGGTGCATAAGAGATAACAGTACACATGAGTGATATTAAAGGAAAAGCACCACAATAAGTTTTAAAAAATAAACGTAGCGGTACGTTATGAAAAACAACACACCATTAAACAACATTTCAGTGCTCTGGTAGAATTGGCGCACCAGTGATTTTAGTTTAACCAAGTGCACCAGTAAGTTTGTGCACCATTAATTTTAGCATAGTGGTGCATCCTTGTTAACCAAATGCATCGGTGCTAATAAAAGAACCGCACCGGGAAAATATTGAATGACTTGACATGTCAGGGTGTCTCATTGGATGCCCCATTACTGGTGCTCTACACAACCCAATGCACTGCAAAACAAATTTTTGGTTCTCCAATAACAAGGTAGCATCGATGTGTTCATATTAACACATCGCACTGATTAATTTGCAATAAAAAAATTTAACCTAATGGTGCCTTTAGGTACAACAAGCGCACTGGTGTTGTAAAGAGCATGACATCAGGTCGAATATTTCACAATTTAACGGGGTGGTGCATCTTATGGGACGAACCGGTAAAATATGTGACGATGTGACAAGAAACGTGTTGCATCGATGCATGACAGTGACAACACTGCATGTCAGTGTTGTTTGTCTAATATAGAGCACTGTTTGCAGTGCGTAGTTATTGTTTTGGGCACACTAGTTACTTTTCTACATTTTGTTGCAAACAAAAATTAATTTTAGTTTTTATTAAATATAAATTATTTATATGTGTGTGTTTTATAATTTCAATTCATTTTATTTATATATATGTGCCTAAAAATATTTATATGTGAATCAGAGATGACGACGACGAGAGGAGGAGGAGGAGCAGCAAGTCAAAACATACACATGTGTACGTGAGTGGGAGGTTAGAGAGAGGGAAAGGGAGTTGTTCATTCACTCTATTTCACAACAAACAAGTGTACTTTTGGTAGATGTTGGCCTCCTCAAGTTTTATAAGGAGGGTACATCGGTAGGGTGAACTCTTCATTGTTACAACGGTAGACTCATTGTTGGGATCATAGTCGATAGGAATGTAAGGTCTGTCCCAATTTGTGGTATCAACCCACAGAGGAGGATGTTTATTCCATCACTGGGTTGTCTAGGAGGGGGGAGGTTTGGCCTCAGTTCCCTGATCTACCACCTGGTGTTGCGAGAGATACCTAGCTAGCATATGTGCAGAGATTAGTTAGTCCAAAGGTTCTTTCCCCTTTGAGATTTCAAGTTCCTGGTGGTCAAATGAAAATGAGTTCATTTCATAGAGAGGAGGTTAGGTGCATGTCTCTTATTATCTCGAAACTGTCACACTCTAGCTCTGATGAGAAACACATTAATTGCTCTTTGATACATTATGTAGATAGTTTAGTGCAGAGGCCCTGATTGATTAGGTGGTCACAAATTTTTTCAAACGGATTTTTTTTTTGTGTTGGATCACTGTCGCGTCATTTTAAATGAGAGGAGATTCTTCCCATTTGCGTTAGAGTTAGTTACATTATTTTTTGAGAGCGTTCATGCCACTCGACCAGGAGTACCCTACTTTCCTGTTGGGCCTAAGTTTGATGTGCATATGCACATGTGGGGGCAGTTGTTTCCCAAGAGGGGATAGTTGGAGTTGTCGTGTACTTCGGCACGTAGGGATGTATGTGATTTTTTTGCTAGAGAGGACAATCATGTCCTCAATATTGTACAATACTCGTACGTGGGTTTGGATTGTAGAGGATGTCCAAACATCCTATTTACAGTATCCAAGCCACCAAATGAGAGAAGTAGTATTATCGTTATGTTTTGATAAATTTAGTTGCATATTTTTATGTCTTATCATGTAATTTATTGTAACATTTTGTTTCAATTACCTTATTATTATTATCTATTGTTTTGCATATATTGGCACATATGTTAGGGATGAGCCTCCCCAACAAGATGAGGAGATGGAAGAGGTAGAGGAACATCCTGCAGTACATAGACCCTGCATGCCACGTAGGTCGAATCAATGAGTCTGGATATAGGTGGTGGATCACCTATGTGGTGTCATGATTAGTCATGGAGTGGTATCTATACCAATTAAAGCAATATTATGGGTACCAGAACTGTCTATGCTATAAACAACTCTGCCTTGTGACATGACGTTATTGATGCGTCATATTGTTAGTGCCGTCAACCCCATCAAGAGGTTGAGGGATCATGCTCATGATTCTACTCCATCTAGATCATCACCAGACTAATCCACATCCTCTACTCCACCACATGGCCTTCCTCCTCCTCATGCTTCTCCTTCACATGTGTTTGCACCATCGACCGATCCTCTTGCTTTGCCCCTACATGTGTCATCACGATCCACGTCCAATCCTCCTCCCCATCCACATGTGTTTGCACCATCCAACAATCCTCATGTGCCTTCCCCTCCAAATATATCTACTCCATCCAAGTATCCTCCTCCTCCTCCTCCTCCTCCTCTCCCTCCATGTATCTGCTCCATCCATGTTCGATCCTCCTCCTCCTCCTACCCCTCCACATGTGTATGTACCATCCACTTATTCTCCTGCTTCTCCTCCATATGCATCACCATCCACCGATCCTCTTCCTCCTCCACTTTTGTCACCATCCATCGATCCTTGTCCTTCTCCTCCACATGTGTCATCATCCATCGATAATCCTCCTCCACATGTATCACAAGATTTTGATGCTTTGGACACTATGTTCACATTGGGTACTATTGCACAGGTTGATCTTGATAGAGAGACATTTGATAGTGTATTTTTGTCGACATTTCATTCTGACATAGGTATTGATAGAACATCTACCTCTGGTAGCAAAGACACTAATGCATCTGGCTTTAGTGGTGGTCCTAGCTAGTAGCAATACTAATTAACATGTATATTGATTGTTTTATATTTGACTTCAGATGTATATATGACATGTTTATTGTAGATTTTGTTGAGATGTATGTTTGACATGTATATTGATATGTACATAGTTCATGTATATTATGTTTTCCATATGATGTTGTGGTTGTGGTTGTTGTTGTTTGATTTATAAAATGTGTTATGAGTATGCTAATGATTAACATTATTAATAATTTCTCTGTTTTTAAATTAAATTTGAGATGTATCACTCATTTAAATTTACTATTGTCATATAATGTTGATCTTTAGTTTTATGAAATCATTTAATTTGGATTGTGATTGCAAAAAGTTATAATCATTAATGTCATATAATGTTGAACTTTTCTTAAGGTGAATTATTTCTTGTCTAGCAAGATATAACATGTTGATTAAACATATTTAGAAACAAAAATATTTAAATGTGATCAGTGAAATGATTGTCATTTGAATAATTACGTCTTTTTCATATATTGTAATAATAACATCATAATATATTTATTCACTAATAATAATGATGATGATGTAATAATAATGTTATTTTTTAATTTTTATTATTCAAAGATTACAAGACAGTTATAATATAATTTTTTACTAAAATCACAATTATTATATTTAATTTTTTAAAGATTTTAGTAATTTATATATCTGTCTTTTTTAATATATTAAATTTATTTAATTAAATTTAAAATAATAAATATAAAGAATAATAATATTTTTTTATCTATACACTTTAGATTAAATGGTTTCACAATTTTTTACTCTATTAATAACTTGATCAATCTTCTATTAAAAATATGTAAGTATTAGTTAAATCTTGGATTTTGGTTAATGATTTTGTATTGAAACGAATTCATTAATAATAATGAATTTCAATCTTTGTTTTCAATCTTTGGCTTCCATGGTAACAAATTATATCCAAGATTTCTCTTTACCTCTCTACCCCTATCTCTCTCTAACTTCACATGTTAATCTCCTAGTCATTTTTTTGAAACAAAATATACTTTAAAATAAATATTTACTATTGTATTATACGAATATGTCACCAACTTTACGATATCTCAATTAATACTTAGTAATTCAAAGGTTAACATAAACATATGTAAACTAGATTAATTTATCTGCTCTGCATTTTTGAAGCCCAAACCCTAGTTTTCTATGGCCGCCCATTCTGCAAGTGGAGATCCCTCTCCCCCTCTGCCTCCTCTTCTTGGCATTGTTGTGTTCTAATCCCTTGTGGCCTTGGCACATAAATCTACTAAGGCGCCCCCATCCAAGTTTTTGAAGAAGCTTGACGAGATTTCATAAGTTCAAATACATGCCACTTCATCCAAAAACTTATCTCTCTAGTTTGCACCAAATGCTCTTGTGGGGCAGTTTACAGGGATCTGGCCCTCTCCAAGAGAAGTAGCAAGTTGGGTGGATCAAAGCTAAAAACCCCTTATTAAAGGGAAGGTTGTTTCATCATTCTGTGGTAAGGGATTTTTTGTGTTTTTATTCGAAGTCAAGGAAGACAAAGACCTCATCTTTCGTAGTGGCCCTTATTTCATGGATTCAAGGGGTATGTATTTGAATCATAGGACGCTTGATTTCATCCCTGAGAATGACATTTCGTCATTCGTCCTAGTCTGGGTCAGGTTTCGCTTCCTCCCTTATCATTGTTGGATAGATGAAACCTTCCGCAATATAGGAAACACTCTGAGAAATTATATCGATTGTGCCAAACCACGAGAGGGTCAACATGCATGTGCAAGAATTTGTGTTGAGGTAGATCTGGAAAAAGGCATGTCGGAAGCAATACAATTAACCTTAGATGATTGTACTTATATACAACAATGTAGACTACGAGCAACTCCCCTTCAAGTGTAACGCTTGTCATGAATATGGACATTTTGCAAAATATTGTCCCAAGTCACAAAATTCTCAAAAATCGCAGGGGGATCAAGAGCAATGGAAAACCCAGAAAAGAAAGAGGGGTTATGGTAGATCTGGATGCACAACCAGAATCGAGAGCAGTGGCAGATTCGCCCTCTTCTCAGAGCAGGGGAAATGCCCCTGGGTCCAACAACAATAGGTATGTGTCACTAGAAGATATTGAGGAAGTTACGGAG
The DNA here is from genome assembly GCA_009831015.1 of Picea engelmannii. Classification (NCBI taxonomy): domain Eukaryota; kingdom Viridiplantae; phylum Streptophyta; class Pinopsida; order Pinales; family Pinaceae; genus Picea; species Picea engelmannii. Next base: position 26,739 of record ML806269.1, read on the forward strand.
GAGACTCATGAAAATATGATATCGGACACAAAACTCCCCACTCTTGATCCAGAGCAACCCCAAAGTGGGAAGAAATCCACCAAAGGGGCCACCCCTAGGAAAGCGCTAACCTTAGACATGGGCACCAGTTCCAAAACTGGAATCCATGTCATATTGGTGGAAGATTCGCAGGAGGAAATTGATAAAGAAACAGATCAAGACAAAAGCCCCAGTAATAATAAAGAATCCATGGCAAAAGTCTGGTCGAAATAAAAGGGAAGAAATAGTGGACAAGGAAAAGAATTGGGACTGCAGACGACGCTGGAAAGCACCTTCAAAACGGACCCTAGAGGAGCTAAGGGAGTAAGTAGCACCATGTCCCCTAGGGGGGGGGGGGGGGGGGGGGGGGNGGGCGCTCCAAAATGTTCAGGTAAATAATGAAACTAGTCTTCTAGAACTATAGGGGATTGGTAAGCAAAGAAAAATTAAAATCAGTCGGACATTTAATAAAATCAGAACAACCTCAAATACTTCTACTCCAGAAGACAAAAATGAAGGACAGTCTTTCAAAAAAGTAAGCATATATGGAAGAACAATATGGGTTTAGAAATTAGTTCACAAGGGGCCTCAGGTGGTATCTGAACACTCTGGAAACCACATCAATATCAACTAGTGGCATCTGAGGAATCTCCTCACTAGTTGTTGGTCAAGTTTCTTCATCTTTCTTCAGGTAAACATTTTATTATAGTTAATGTGTATTTGCCTAATCAATACTAGGAAAAATTGAATTGTTGGAGATCGTTGTTAGAATTGATGGACTCTGAGTCAGTAGACAATCTAATCATTGTTGGTGACTTTAACACTACTCTTCATCATTGGGAAAAGATGGGGGGGGTCAGTAGTAAGGGATTTCTCCATAGAATATTTAGAAGATCTCATCTCTTCTAGGGACCTGTTTGATGTGAAGACCTCTAAAGGGGTGTTCACCTTGTCTAATCATAGAGCTGGTCCAAGGCATATTGTTGCCAGGCTCCAGTATCCCAGATTCTCCCTTGGGAGAGCTCAGATCACAAGCCCATTTCTCTAGTTTTTTTAAACGAGAAGAATTTGGGTCCCATCCCTTTCCGCTTCAACCCATTATGGCTTGATCATCCTTTCTTTTTGTCCATCGTCCATTCCTCTTGGATCCCATGGATTGTGGGTTCCCATGTTTATATTTGGGAACATAAGCTAATCAGATGAAAAAAGGCTATAAAGAAGTGGGTAACTTCTTCTTTCAAGGAGCCTCGGGAAGAAATAAAACATCTTAGGGGGTAGTTAGAAGACATTGGAAATCAATTGGAGCATTCAGAGGTAACAACTTTTCTTCTGCAAGAAGAAGAAAATTTTTAGAAGAAGCTCCAAGAGGTAATGAAGAAAGAAAAGGTAACTTGGAGATTAAAATCGCCCTATCTGTGGTTACAAGCAAAAGACAAGAACACATCCTTCTTTCATAAACAATGCAGTATAAGAAAAGGACAGAACACAATGGAAGAAATCCATCTTGAAGACAATTCCATTTTAACCTCATTTGAAGAAATCAAATATACTGCTTTGGCACACTTCTTAGATCTCTACATGGAGAATGGACCAATAGATCAATAGCTAAAGGAACAAACACTCTCGTTTATCCCCAAGTTAGTAACAGAAAGGGACAATGAAGATTTAACAAAGAGAGTGACCAAGGCAAAGGTCTGGACGACCCTCACTCAAATTGAACCAGATAAGGCTCCAGGTCTAGATGGTTTTACTGCACACTTATACAAAAAATGTTGGCACATTGTAAAAAAGGATCTGGTTTGAATCATTCAATATGTGCAAAAATCCAAAAAAGTCGGTGGGGATACAAATTCGGCCTTTCTAGCCTTGATCCCTAAAGAAAGGAAACTTGTATTGTTCTCAAGATTCAAACCCATCTCCATGTGTAATGTTTCTTATAAGATCATTTCCAAGATCATAGCCTCTAGAAGTCAAAAGTTGCTCCCAAAGTTAACCTCTCCTGCTCAGGGGGTTTTGTAGCACAAAAACAAATTTGGGATAGCATTGTGCAAGTCGAAGAAGCAATTCACTCAAGCAAGCTTAGATGAGACAAGGGAATGATGATCAATATTGATATGGAAAATGCTTTTGATCATGTCTGACATGGTTTTCTTTTAGGAGTCTTAGAGAGATTTGGATTCCACCCTTCCATCATCAACTAGATTTCAACATGTATCAGTCAGCCATGGATAGCACCATTAATTAATGGAAGACCCTCAGGATTCCTCCAAGCCTCTAGAGGATTAAGACAAGGATGCCCTTTATCGCATCTTCTATGTATATTGATGGCAGAAGTTCTTGGTAGACTACTAGAACAGGAAAGAAGATCTGGAGATATCCCAAGTATCAAAATTGCAGTCGGGGTAAAACAAATAATTCATTCGCAATTTGCAGATGATATTTTACTTCTTTGAGGTGCATCTTCAATAATTGCAAGAATATTTAAGCTGGTGATGGACCATTTCCTATATGTTTCAGACGGAATGGTAAATTCTCACAAATGTTATTTGTATGCATGGAACACTCATTCTCATTCTCTTGTTGTCATCTTAAGGATTATGCAATTTCCCTAAGTTATGAATTAACGGTCATTCAAGTATCTAGGCATTCCCATATGTTCAACATCACTTCTAAGATCAAAGAGAAATTACTCAATTGGGGGGGAGGTATGTTTGAATCCGGTTGGTCAAGTGATTATGGTCAAGGTTGTCCTCTCTGCCCTCCCCATATATCATTTTTCCTCTTTGATTTCCCCTGAAAGTATTAAAAGAGAAATTTCCAAACATCGGAAAATTCCTCTGGGAAGGGGGGAAAATCACTACAAGAAAGTTTCATTTAATCAACTGGAAAACAATAAGAGCTCCTAAAAGGCATGGTGGATTAGGAATAAAGGACCCCTCTCTGGCCAATATAGCATTGGGAGCGAAGTTGTTGTGGAGAATGATAACATGAGACTATTCATGCTGGAAGAAGACATTGGTAAATAAATATTTCTAGCGAGATCATTTAATAGGTGTGGAACTCTCAAATGGCAACAATTTTGGTTCTCCTATTTGCAAATTATTAAGAGCAGCACTTTCCTTGATTCAAATCCAACTTACATGGATTCGAGGAAATGGAAAAAATATAAGAATTTGGGAAGATAAAATCATGAATAGACCCCCTTTGTTTGCGAGAAAATGATTTGCTCCAGATCAGGGAGTGGTTGATGACAAATAATAAACTCTTCTTAAATGATATTTCTACCTGGGATCCAGACGGACTTTACCGAGGGTGGAATCTGGGGAACATTCTGGAGGATCTTAAAAACCAGGTGGAGCTCTTGTCGACTCATCTTCATGTCATTGCCCCTATCCACTAGGATGGTCTGGATGTTATAGGATGGGGAACTTAAGGTTGTTTGGTTCGTAAAGGGTATGAAATCCTATTGTCACATTCAGACCTCCCTCCAAAAAATTCTATGTGGAATGGTATTTGGCATCTAGACGCCCCCCGGGCCCCCCATCGAAAATATTTTTTTCCTGTTGGACATTACTACATGGAAATATCCTGACAAGAGAAAACTTAATCTGAAGGGGGATTGAGTACCCATATAGATGTGTATTCTGTAAAAAATATATTGAATCCATTCCTCATATGTTCCTGGAATGCCCGACAGTATTAGAAATCTGGAAGTTTCTTCTCCGAGACATGCTCACTAGGGTAAATTGGCCAACTTCCATCTTCCATTCAAGAATTATTGGGGTCATGGGACAAACTCTATCAAAAGGCCTTTGATCCAGATGGATCTCAGTGGTCATCAACTTCTTCGACTGAAACACCATTTTGAGCCTGTGGTTTTGATAAACCATGATATTCACCCTTTTGATGGGGAATAGAATGGAATGTCATCTTCATTTGTTAATTATAGACATCATTTAATTATTTCCTAGTGGCCTTATGTACATGCCTACAACATAGTGTTAATTCATCAGATCCCATTAGAACTCCGCAGTTAAGCATGCTCAGTCTAGATTAGTACTGGGATGGGTGACCGCCCGAAAAGTCCTAGTGTTTTGCATGCCTATGGCATTTTATAAACTTAGTCCAATTTATCCCACATGCATCATGGGAATTGTTCTCCTCTCACTCTCTCATATATAATTGAGGTGAAGGAGGCCCTTTAAGCATGCAATGGAGTGTGATATAAATCTTCTTGTGAATGAAGCATAGCCAACATCTCTTTCTTTTTAGAGATAAGCTACCCCATTTTTTCAGTTTGTGTTCTACATTGTTTTTCTATCTTATTCAGTAATAGAAGTTGGGTTTCACTGTATTTTTGTGTTCTTTTCTATAATTTTGTGTATTTCATTGTTATATCTCGGTTATATTTCCACCTTCATGTCATTCTCAAAATAATATGGATCAGTGGTATCAAAGCAGTCTTCTCCTTGTCATTTCTCAGACCAGGTCCCCGATGAGGTTAGGGTATAGAGATTTGGGTCTTAAGCTAGTTTCGCTTGAAGACAACCACTCTCGCTAGCCCAATCAACCTCCCATGGCGGAAGAAAAGAGAGATGATAGAGCAGGAGATCCTTTCAAGACATTGCTCGAGGAACCCTCGTGCGAAAAAGGAACAAGATGATGGACAACTTCGCTCAGATCCTTCAAAGACTACCGATGGCGACAGTCGAGGCATCTTCAACAAGCAACCATATCGCAAGTGCAACACCCTTCAAGTTACAAGTCAATGTTGATATCCCCTTATTTGAAGTCTAGATAGATGAAGATGCTCTAGAAAAATGGTTGAATCTGCTAGAAGGTTATTACTCTATCCAAAAAAAATCTGATAGTGAAAATATCACCTTCACGCTCCTTAAATCCCCTCCCTGTGTTAGAGCTTGGTGGGAAGGTTACTGGGAGAGGTACACCGTGGATGAATCTACGCTATTTGGGAGAGAACCCACTTGGGCAGCCCTTGTAGATGCCCTAAAGGAGGAGTTCTACCCTGTCGGAAACTATGATGACCAATACATGAGATGGACAACTCTGCGTCAGAAAAGAGACCAGATGGTGCCAGAGTACACCAACATATTTCATACCTTGCGCTCAAATCTAGGTATCAAAGACTCAGAGTGCCAACTGGTTTTGATGTACTGCAGTGGTATACATAGGTACATCCAAACAGAGATGGATTTCTTGGACATATCCTCATTGGGAGTTGCTTATCGATATGCAGTCAAAATTGAGCAGAAATTCAAGCAGCAGAGTAAGTGGGAGAAGCATGGACAGAGCAAGGAAGGCCAACCTCAAGAGGGTCAGTCCCAGATGCAGGAAAAGAAGGGTAACATGAAGTCTAAGAAAGACACCAGAAAGTGGTGTGAGTTCCACAACATCCCTTGGCACAACACTGATGAATGTCTCTCAATACAGTCATTGGTGGTTGAGCTCAAAGACAAAGAGTTGAACCTCGACTTGGACCCTGATTCAGAAAATAATAAAAGGAGACATATCATTGATGCAGAACCCACTGCTACTGTCACAACTACAAAAATCCAACCAGAAGAGGATCTTGAGGAAGGGGAGCGACTCTTCCATTCACAGATGTGGGTGAAGGGGACCCCACTACATTTTATTGTTGATAGCGAAAGCCAAAATAACATTATCTTAGCAGAGGCTGTCAAGCAGTTGGATTTGCCAACAACACCACACCTGCAGCCATACAACATCGGGTGGCTTCGCCAAGGTCAAGATATTCATGTTAGCCAACAGTGTCGCATGTCCTATGACATCAAGCCCTTCAAGGATGAGGCATTGTGTGATGTTTCCCCACTAAAAGTCTGTGATGTTCTATTTAGCCAACCATATATGTGGAGACGTCATGTTGTTTATGATTCTTGACCCCGTAGCATCATTGTTACTCTGGGGAGTCAGCTATACCAGATACCATAGGTAGTTCCGACTATTGTCCCACCAAAACAATGCCACAAAGTAATCTCTCATACTGCAAAGTTTAGCCTCTTTGCAATCCGATTAGAAGGTGAACAGAAGGACACTGCAACCACTGCAACCTCATCCCAAGACCTTTATATCCAGCAGAAGCAGATTGAAAAGATTGTAGACGAGTACCAAGATGTTCTTGCTACACCTACGAGGGTGCCTCCGCAGTGCCCAGTCAAGAAAGGTTATAACAGAACCCTTCATACTCTTCATGTTGCATATTCAGTGACAGAGTCCCCCCACACTCAGGTAGATCATGCAACTAGATTGGTTGAATGGATCCAACCCCTCCAGCAACATGCTCGTGACATCCTTCAACAAGCTAAGCAGGACAACTTCTTCAGCAAGGCAAGCAGTGCACCAAGATTTAGATTTAGTAGAAGTCTCCTCGTCTCCCAAGGGAACTTGACGCAATGGGGACCATTGCTTACTAAGGGGAGAGGAATGATCCAGATGGATCTTAGTGGCCATTCACCTCTTCGACTGAATCACCATTTTGAGCCTGTGGTTTTTATAAACCATGATATTCACCCTTTTGATGGGGAATGGAATGTAATGTCATCTTCATTTGTTAATTATAGACATCATTTAATGATTTCCTAGTGGTCTTATGCACATGCCTACAACATAGTGTTAATGCATCGAATCCCATTAGAACTTTGCAGTTAAGCGCGCTCAAGATAGAGTAGTACTGGGATGGGTGACTGCCCGGGAAGTCCTAGTGTTTCACATGCCTATGGAATTTTATAAACTTATTCCAATTTATCCCACGTGCATCATGGGAATTGTTCTCCTCTCACTCTCTCATATATAATTGAGGTGAAGGAGGCCCTTTAAGCATGCAATGGAGTGTGATGTAAAGCTTCTTATGAATGAAGCGTAGCCAACATCTCTTTCTTTTTAGAGATAAGCTACCCCATTTTTTCAGTTTGTGTTCAACATTGTTTTTCTATCTTATTCAGTAATAGAAGTTGGGTTTTACTATATTTTTGTGTTCTCTTCTATAGTTTTGTGTATTTCATTGTTATATCTTGGTTATATTTCTGCCTTCATGTCACTCTCAAAATAATTTGGATCATCCTTTAAGAACAAATCTCTATTCAAAATAATATGGATGTCCCTCCCCAAATACAAATGCTGGTAAATATGGCTAGCTAGAAACAGATGCATCTTCAAAGAAGAGAGCTTCACCACTTATAAAGTCATTAGCACTACCAAATCTCATTTGACGGAATACCTAAACTCCCGGAGAATGAAGATATCAACATCAGAGAGGTTAGATGGAGTGGAGAAAATTTGATTGAATGACTTCCAGATTCAGTTTCATCCTCCCTTTCAATCAAAGGCCAGATCATACTGGAAGCTTCAACTTAATCCCTCAGAATTCTCAGAATGCCTAAAGACAACAAATGTTCACACTCTATGCTTTGATGCGGATTCGAAAGGAAACCCAGGGTGGCAGGAGTGGGAGGGTTTATAATTGACTCGAGAGGAAATCAAGAATCGAGTTATGCATGGAGTTTGGGGCAAGCAATAAACAATCAGCAAGAAGAGTATGCCCTTCTGAAGGGAATTCATCTAGCCAAAAGCCTTCAGTTGCAATCTTTAAACATAGTGGGCGATTATGAAAATACCATAAAAAGTTTGGTCAAAGGGAAGCCTCAAAATTATAGTCAGAGTAATATTATAAAAAAAATCCATTTCGAAATATCAAGTATCCATAAAGTCTCATTTTTCCACGTCAAAAGGGAAAATAATAGCATATTTGACTCACAGGAAACTCGGTTATCATATTGACAAAAGGGGCATTCAACATAAATGGGAATTTTTCCCATCACCACATTCCTTAATTAATAAAGCATCACACACACAAGTTGCATGATCTACGAGTGTCAACTCGAAATCAGGGTGACATCATTAGAAATGCTCTCCATATGAAATTCCTAACTCGCACCCACAACATTCATATCCTTCCCTCCAGTGTGTTTTCTATGCTCATATGCTAGAGGTATTCCAGCTTTGGGGTCCCTCCAGGTTCAATGGAAGGGAGTTTGGCTTCGATGGAGATGAGTGATCATACCAGGATGGTACAGTCATTTCGATGGATAGAAATCATGAGGTTGAGTGGAAGATTTATCTCACACGGGAACACAGACATGAAAATTCAAATCAACATGCTTCCCCCTGAGGTGGCAGTACTCGTCCACATCCTCAGTCAGTCGAACAATGAAATTGAGGCAAGAGGTGGCAGTTATAAATGGTTTTCAAGGTCGTTGCAAATAAGCATGCTCACCAAGCATTAAGACATGTATAATTCCAATTGGCAGAGGAGGTGATGATCAATCTGGACAGTGGACTAGAGGAAGGGACAAATGAATAAGGATGATGCTCAATCCGCAAGGATTCAGGAGCACGAGTCTCTGGTTTTGGATCTCAATCGAAGAAGGAAAAGACAATGTAGAAATTCGCTTTCAAAGAGCTGCAAACATAAGTCAGGGGTCGGCGTCGAGGAAATGGCACGAAGGAATGAAAATATGCATACATTGATCACTTCAGTTGAAGTATTAGAGCAGGAAGTCAAACAATTGCAGTTGGACTATCATTCTCTTTCAGCTCGGGTCAATCAAATTCTCGACATCCTCATCCAGTAGAGAGAAGCAACACGGCAACAACATGATGAATTGGATGCAATAAGAATCCAAGTGGAGCAGCTCCTTCTTCAAAGGGTGCCTTCTCCTCCAAGGCAAGTGGACTCCCCCTCCAGTAGCGGATCTTCTCCAGCAACAACTTTCTCAATAATTGACTTGAACCGGCCAACATCAGAAGAAGACACAACTCAAACCAACCAGATGGGTAGTTAATGTTTTGTAGAGACGAATACATTTTAGGAGTTTTCTATCATAGATATACTACAAATTTCTGGAATATATTGATTTTTTGTAAATAACCTAATGAAACTAAAGAACATAGGATGGTAGTAAGTTCATTTTAGAGGATGACGCAGATGGAAATCATTGATGGTTTTTTTTTACTTCTCTGCGTGCTACGACCGCCTAATTTTTATTGACATTTCAAATTCATTATTGATGTAGAGGTTGTTGTCTGCACTTCCTTTTCTGAATCCTGCCTGCTGTAAATATTTATCCAGTCTAGAGTACCATGCTCTAGGAGCCTGTTTTAGACCATACAAGGCCTTCAATTTTCACACATAATCTGTGTTCTCTAACAACTGAAATCCTTCTGGTTGTTCAATGTAGACTTCTTCTTCAAGTTCCTCGTTCAGAAAAGATGACTTCACATCCATTTGACACACTTTAATATCCTTGGAGCATGCATAAGCTAAGAGCAATCAGATTGCTTCCATTATGGCAACTGGGGCAAATATCTCTTCAAAATCGATTCCTTCAACCTGTGTGTATCATTTACATACCAATCTAGCTTTGTTCTTTGTAACCTTTCTATCTTCATTTAATTTATTTCTAAATACCCACTTTGTGTCAATCACATTCTTATTCTTTGGTCTTGGAACCAATTCCCAAGTGTCATTCTTCTCTATTTGATCCAATTCTTCATCCATGACATTATTCTAGAATTCATCCTTATTGGCCTCTTCAAAATTGTTCGGTTCAATCGTAGATGAGAGTGCTAAGTGCATTTGTTCTGGTGAACGAATTCTTATTCTAGTCTCAACTCCTGCATCTTTGTTTTTGATAATCTGATTTGAAGGATGATTCTTTTGTACTCGTCTGCTAGGTGTCTTTGGAGGAACTTGTTGAACTTGCTCTTCTACTTCTGTCTGATCTTCTTCATCTTCCTCTTCTACTTCTTCTTTATCTTTTGCTTCTTCTTCGTAAAGTTGTTCCACTGATTCATTTTCTTCTTCCTTTGATTCTCTTCCACTTGTTTCATCAATTGTTACATTGATGCTTTCCACAACTTTTTTCAAACTCATATTGTAACACTTGTATGCTTTCATTGTACTTGAGTAACCAACAAGTACTTCTTTGTCCACATGAGATTTAAACTTTCTCATTCTACCATCTTCTCTTTTGATGTAGCATTTGCTTCCAAATACTCTGAAGTGCTTCACATGTGTTGGTCTTTCTTTCCATAGCTCGTAGGGAGTTTTGTCATTGTTGTTTCTGAGCATTACTTTGTTTTGAATTTGAACTGTTGTATGCACTGCATGTGTCCAAAAAATATATGTCAATTTGGAATCCATTAGCATTGTTCGTTCCATTTACTGTGTAATTATTATCCATTATGATAATGTTCATTTGTCTCTAAACCACTCACTGAACCAATATGTGAATACATGCTCTCGTCCACTGTCATAGACTCTATTTCACAATTGTCCATAATGATGACCCATTTATAACTATACTATCATGAAATCTTCACTACTACAACTGATTAATCTATCAAGTTGTACTTATGGTAACTGACTGCTATGGATCTGTCTACTCAAACTCTGCAAGATTCTCGAAGGATGGTTCTTTGGTCTGTCACAGTTATTGCATAGAATCCCCCTGTCTAATATTCATGTTACCTGGGAATATCTAAGTCGGATGGCTCAGAACAATTACTGCTTTGATGTGTATTCATCATCATCTTCATTGGTAGATTCATCATCTCTCTGAGCTCTGACTTCTTTCTTTTTGTCTGTGGATTCATCTTTCACCACAATGCCTTAAAGTACAATCTCTTGAACCTGTTCCTTATTTACTTGACCTTCTTTTCTTTCAGTTATTTTTCAAACCTTTATGTATCTGACATATTTCGTTTTCTCTGTAGAATTTTTTTCATCTTGTTTTATTATCAATCTTGCGATCTCTGGGACCTGGTCTTTGTTCACCTATTCTTCGTGTTTTCTTATCCATGCTTTCTTATATCTGATATCAGTGTTCTCTTTCATGGAAGTATCGATCATGCTTCTACAATCACTAGCTATGTGTCCATAGTTATGACATTTGTAACATTCAATGTTACGTGGGGCCACATAGGCATTTCTTTCTTGAACATTTTTATAATCTCTGCAATCTGCAACCTTATGTCCAAAATTAGTACAATAAAAACAATGACCATAAAAGAAAATTGCATACCTAGGAGTTAATGATCTTCTTTGGGTTGTAGTCATTCTGAATTTATGCCTTGACTGATCATGATCATTATTGAAACTTCTTTGTGGCTTGAACATGGATGGTCTTCTTGAATATGTATCTTCAATAGTTTTCTTAGATTTTGGTTGATCATGATTCTTTCCTTTGAGTACTTCTGCATAAATCTTTCTATTTTTTTCATTCTTCTTTTCTAGCAACCTATAGTGCTTCTCTTCATTCTCTATAACTAATGTGGATGTTTTTGTCTCTTCAACGTTCTTGTTGAGCTTGACAATTTTACTTCTCAATGTGACAACTTCTTCTTCAAGCTTCTCAACCTCTTCTTCTTTCTTCATTATCTCAGACTTCATGACTTCTTCTGTTATTTTCGCTTCTTCAAGATGAATTTTTAATGTGATTATTTCTTCTTCAATTCTTTTCTCTTCTTAACCAAACTCTGCCTCAAGTTGGTTTAGATCGTTAGTTCTTTCCTTAAGATGATCTGTCAATATATTTTCTCTCATTTCTCCTTCTTCCTTCTGTGCTTCTATGTTGGCTTCCAAATACTGTTTTTGATCTTTACGATTTTCTTCAATCTTTCTGGCTTCTTCTAGCTGAGTTCTTAAGTTCTTGATGACTTGTTGGGCTTCTTAAAAAATGTGAGCACTTTCCTTTTGTTTCATCAATTCTTTCTTGAGTGACTTGTTTTCTTATCTTTCTTTTCTTAGTTCATCTAAAACACTAATCAATTCTTGTACATAATTGTCTTATTTTTCAATTAGTTTTTCTGTCTCATTTCCTTCATGGCATTCTATTTCAAGATGTTCACATTTTTCACAATTAAAGAAAAACAGCATACCTCTGTTGATTATGTGTTCTTCATCTTCTGAATATGTTTCACATGGTGAACATATTTCTTCTTGATCTATGCTTGCATCTTCTTTGTCATTTTCTGAATCTGCGATGGGTGAAGAATATATATCATGTAACTTATCCCAAATATTTTTGGTTGATGAACATTTACCAATCTTTTCTCTTACCGGATTAGGTAATCCTTCTAAGATGAAATCCATTGCTATTTTGTTATTCTTCTTCAATTCCTTCTTGGCTGCAGTCTTTGCCATTTTTGAACTATCATATCATGTAACGACTGATAGCCAAATATAATACCCATGTGCCTATAAAAATAATTTCGTCCTTCCACTCCATAGCTCATACTTTAAACCATTTTGACCATTAAACATTGGTACTCCATTCTCAGAATAATCCATGATCTCCTTCCAGTGGTTAAACCATTTCCTGAAGGGACCCACTCTGATACCAATTGTTGGATTACTGAGAGGGGGGGTGAATCAATAATAGAGAAATTCAATTCTTTTTAACCATAAAATGCAAGTTTTATATCAATGTAGCATTATCATCCAATAGTTGCAGAGTAAATAAACAATTAACAAATGAGCAATCATACATATACACAGTACACCAGTGTTTTACGTGAAACCCAAAGCGGGAGAAAACCAAGGAATGTTTTTTCTTATATGTCTTTAAGAATTACATTCATTGGAAGCACCAACTTCCTTTGTTTTCCAGCTGCAACTAGAAGGAGGCTCCAACCCCCTAGCTTCTCAGGCTACAACCTAAGGGAAACTCCAACTCCCCAATTCTCTGGCTACAACCAGAAGGAGGCTACAACCACCTATGTTCTCCAGCTACAACCGGAAGGTGGCTACAACCACATGTCCTTGCCTCGTCCAACCGCCCTGACGTATAAGTAAAATGATATTAAACATATGTTATTACAATAGACATAAACATAAACATATGTTATTACAATACAAAATAAATTTGCTATAATAAACAATAAAGATATATCAAAACCATATCTTATGCTTGTAGTATTTAATGTATTTTCAATATGGTGCTTGTAAATGGTTGTTAATTTTTCATATTAATCATTATAAAATGAAGAAGAAAAAATCATAATTGGTCATTATATATACCCATAATAAAATGACACATCCACAATATAAATGTCGAAACAAAGCATTTACATATTTGTCTTTGTTTCCATCACCCTGATTTTCTTCCTCGCTTCGCATTATAACATTGATGTTCTCAAAACAAATGTTTAGATCTCGGATCATGACTCAATACGAACCATCAATCCCCATCCAACACATCTGAGTAAAAAAACACTTGGTTGCAATGTTTTGGGAAAATATAAGGCTCCTTAGTTTCAACCCACATTTTTTAGAGTTAATACATAGTATCCCACTATCACGATATTTCTTTATATTTCTTTGGTCAAAGGTATCCCACCACTTGCAACAAAAAATAACACATTGAAAATATGATAATTCCACATGCATGATCTCTTGTATATTTCCAATGTAACCCATCTTCCCCTCTATTAGGTTTTGATCACGATGGCTAGCACGACTAGATTGGTCGAACTTGGCCTCCACTCCACACTCTTGTGTAATGTGTCCATCATCAACATACTCGGTGTGAAAATGATGTCCATATGCCCACATAGATGGAAACAAATGCACCTATAAAAATGTGAACAAAGGACGGTGTCATATGTCTAATAACCCAAGCATTAATAAAAACATAATACATGTTGCAATTCAAACGTGAAATAATATAAATTGAACTTGGTACTCAGAGAGGTTATTACAGAGTTGTTGCACCCAATCCCTATGTTTAGTGCATCAAAATCTTCTCCACGTGGGTTACGACCGAACACAACATATTTCTCTTGTATTTGGTCGGCCACCCAACTCTTGGAACATATTTTTGGCATATTTTATTTTCAATGATAAGAATAAGGAATGCTTCTACCAAACAACTGTCTAAATGTTTTCTTGTCACTGTCTCATTTCCTTCTTTTCTCTTCATACAACGTGACCCATGGTCATGTTGCCTCCACGTTGTAAAGAATGAATTTATCGATGGCATTAATTTCTAAATTTGTTAGTGTATACAAGAATCCAAAACTAATAGTATGAGATCAAATATATATTATCAATTTTAGTGTAAACAGTTTCTCTGTACAAATTTGACAAAATATAAGTGACTTGCTCTTTATCAAGTGCCTTTTTCCGTTCGTTCGATGCATCTCCCCTTCCCTTTTGTCCTCATCTTATTGCTCATCCCAAACCACTGCCCCTGGTGTGTCATCAATTTGCTTGATGTACTCACTGGCATAATAGAACAACTCATATACTATGTATCCCTCTACCATAGAGCCCTATGGTTTTACCCTTTTTCAAACAAACCCCTTCAATTTTTTTATGTACCTCTCCAAGAAGAACATCCAACAACATGAGATCACCCCAGCTAGTCTAACCTCATCAGGTAGCTAAATTAGAAGATGGACTTGGTGGAATCTGGGCAAATTTCTGGGGGCTCTTAAAAATGAGGCGGAGCTCTTGTCGACTCATCTTCATGGCATTTCCCCTATCCAATAGGATGATCTGGATGTTACAGGATGAGGAACTCAAGTTTATTCAGTCTATAAAGGGTATTAAATCCTATTGTCGCATTCATACCTCCCTCCAAAAAAATCTATGTGGAATATTATTTGGCATCTAGACGCCTCGCCCCCCCCCCCCAACCCCCGAAAATAATTTTTTCTATTGGACATTACTACATGGAAATATCCTGACAAGTGAAAACTTAATCTGAAGGGGGATTGAGGGCCCATGCAAATGTGTATTCTGTAAAAACAATATTGAATACATTCCTCATATGTTCCTGGAATGCCCAACGGTATTAGAAATCTGCAAGGGTCTTCTTCGAGACATGCTCAGCAGGGTAAATTGGCCAACTTCCATTCAAGAATTATTGGGGTCATGAGACAAAATTTATCAAAAGGCCTTTAAGAACAAATCTCTATCCAAAAGAATATGGATGTCCCTCCCCAAATACACATGTTGGCAAATATGGCTAGCTAGAAACAAATGCATCTTCAAAGAAGAGAGCTTCACCACTTATAAAGTCATCAACACTACCAAATCTCAGTTGAAGGAATACATGAACTCCCGGAGAATGAAGATATCAATATCACAGAGGTTATATGGAGTGGAGAAAAATTGGTTGAATGACTTCCAGATTCAGTTTCGTCCTCCTTTTCAATCAAAGGCCAGATCATCCTGGCATCTTCAACTTAATCCCTCGGGATTCTCAGAATGGATAAAGACAACAAATGTTTACACTCTATGCTTTGATGGGGCTTCGAAAGGAAACACAGGGGTGGCAGGAGCAGGAGGGGTTATAATTAACCTGAGAGGAAATCAAGAATTGAGTTATGCATGGAGTTTGGGGCAAGCAATAAGCAATTATGAATAAGAGTATGCCCTCCTAAAGGTAATTCAACTAGCCAAAAGCCTCCAGTTGCAATTTAAAAATAGTGGGAGATTCTGAAAATACCATAAGAATTCTAGTCAAACGGAAGCCTCAGAATTATAGTAAGGAAAATATTATCAAAAAAATCCATTTTGAAATATCAAGTATCCATAAAGTCTCATTTTTCCACATCAAAAGGGAAAAAAATAGAATGGTTGACTCATAGGCCAACTCACTTATCATATTGACAAAAGGAGAAATCAACATAAATGGGAATTTGTCCCATCACCACATTCCTTAATTATTAAAGCATCACACACACAAGGTGCATGATCTACAGGTGTCAACTCGAAATCAAGGTGATGTCATTAGAAATCTTCTTTGTATGAAATTCCTAACTCGCACAACACGAAATCCATATCCTTCCCTCCAGCGTGTTTGCTATGCTTGTGTGTAGGAGGTATTCCAGCTCTAGGATCCCTCCAGGTTCAATGGAAGGGAGTTTGGCTTCGATGGAGATGAGCGATCATACCGGGATGGTACAATTGTTTTGATGGATAGAAATCATGAGGTTGAATGGAAGATTTATCTCACACGGGAACACAGACAGGAAAAGTCAGATCAACATGCTTCCCCCTGAGGTGCTAGTACTTGTCCACATACTCAGTTAGTCAAACAATGAAATTGAGGCAAGAGGTGGCAGTTATAAATGGTTTACAAGGCCACTACATATTAGCATGCTCATCAAGTGCAAAGACATGTATAATTCCAATTGGCATAGGAGGAGACGATCACTGTAGACAGTGGACTGGAGGAAGGCACAAAGGAACAAGGACGACACTCAGTTTGCAAGGATTCAGGAGCACAGCTATTTGGTTATGGCTCTCAATCGAAGAAGGAAAAGACAGTGTGTAAATTAGCTTTCAAAGTGTTGCAAGCATAATTCAGTGGTCAACATCGAGGCAATGGCACGAAGGAATGAAAATATGCAAACATCGATCATCGTAGTTGAAGTATTAGAGAAGGAATTTAGACAATAACAGTTGGACTATCATTCTCTTTCATCTTGGGTCAATCAAATTCTCGACATCCTCATCCAGTAGAGAGAAGCAGTGCGACGACAGCATGATGAATTGGATGCAATAAGAAGCCAGGTGGAGCAGCTCCTGCTTCAAAGGGTGCCTTCTCCTCCAAGGCTAGTGGACTCCCCCTCCAGTAGCAAATCTTCCCCAGTAGCATCTTTCTCAGGAATTGACTTGAACTAGCCAGCATCAGAATAAGCTATGGAAGAAGAAGACACAGCCTAAACCAACCAGATGGGTAGTTAATGTTTTGTAGAACAGAATGCATTTTAGGAGTTTTATATCATAGATATACTACAAATTTCTGGAATATACTAAATTTTTGTGAAAAAAAACTAATGAAACTGAAGAACATAGGATGGTAGTAAATTCATTTTGGAGGATGACACAGATGAAAATCATTGATGGTTTTTTGGTACTTCTCTGCATGCTACGACCGCACAGTTTTTAATATATATATGTTTTATGTTCTTGTAAAAAAAAACATAAACATATGTTATTACAATAAAACATAAATTTGCTATAATAAACAATGAATATGACAATAAAGATATATCAAAACCACATTTTATGCTTGTACTATTTAATGTATTTTCAATATGGTGCTTGTAAATGGTTGTTAATTTTTCATATCCAACATTATAAAATTAAGAAGAAAAAAACATAATTGGTCATTATAGATACCTAATAAAATGATGCATCCACAATATAAATGTCGAAACAAAGCATTTACATATCCATCTTTGTTTCCATCACCCTAATTTTCTTCCTCACTTGGCATTATAACATTGTTGTTCTCAAAAAGATGTTTAGATATCGGATCATGTCTCAATACGAACCACCAATCTCCATACAACACATCTAGGTAAAAAAAACACTTGGTTGCAATGTTTTGGGAAAATATAAGGCTCATTAGTTTCAACCCACGTTTTTTTAGAGTTAATACATATTATCCCACTATCGCAATCTTCCTTTACATTTCTCCGGTCAAAGGTATCCCACCACTTGCAACAAAAAATAACACATTGAAAAGATGAGAATTTCGCTTGCATGATCTCCTGTATATTTCCAATGTAACCTAACTTCTCCTTTACTAGGTTTTGATCATGGTTGCTAGCACGACTAGATTGGTCAAAATTGGCCTCCACTCCACAATCTTGCGTAATGTGTCCATCATCAGCATACTTGGTGCAAAAATGATATCCATATTCCCACATAGATGGAAACAAATGCACCTATAAAAATGTGAACAAAGGACGGGGTCATATGTCTAATAACCCAAGCATTAATAAAAACATAATACATGTTACAATTCAAATGTGCAATATTATAAATTGAACTTGGTACTCAGAAAGGTTATTACAGAGTTGTTACACCCAATCCCTATGTTTAGTGCATCCAGATATTCTCCACATGGGTTACGACAAAGCACAACATATTTCTCTTGTATTTGGTCGGCCACCCAACTCTTGGGACATATTTTTGGCATATTTTCTTTTCAATGATAAGGATAAGGAATGCTTCTACCAAACAACCATCTAAATGTTTTCTTGTCACTGTCCCATTTCCTTCTTTTATCTTCATACAACGCGACCCATGGTCGTGTTGCCTCCGCATTGTAAAGAATGAATTTATTGATGGCATCAATTTATAAATTTGTTAATGTATCCAAGAATTCAAAACTAATAGTATGAGATCAGATATATATTATCAATTTTAATGTAAACAATTGCTCTGTACAAATTTGACAAAATATAAGTAACTTACTCTTTATCAAGTGCCTTTTTCCGTTCGTTCGGAGTATCTCCCCTTCCCTTTTGTCCTCATCTTGTTGGTCATCCCAAACCAGTGCCCCTGGTGTGTCATCAATTTGCTCGATGTAGTCACTGGCATAATAGAAAAACTCATATACCATGTATCCCTCTGCCATAGAGCCCTCTAGTTTTTCCCTTTTTCAAACAAACCCTTTCAATTTTTTCATGTACCTCTCCAATAAGAACATCCAACGACATGAGATCACCCCAGCTAGTTTAACCTCATCAGGTAGGTGAATTAGAAGATGGACTTGCAATTCCATAAAACTCGTGGGAAGTTCCTTCTCAAACATGCAAACAATCTCAACTATCTTTGGACGCCACTGTGGAATGCTATCCATATGAATTTCCTTTTATGTGATCCAACGTACAAATGCATATAATTTTGAAAAGGCACGTCGCATGTCCTAGGGGAAGTCATGGTTCACACAACCATGCACGAGCAAAGGATAATGACATTACAAAATAGACACACACATCATTAATTGCCATAAAATTGTGAATGCATAACATATTTTTACCTACAATATAGAAGGAGAATCATGTTTTTGATATACATACCCTTAGAAGGTTCAAATGGTCATGTGATTTCAACCCTGATAAATTATCTTCTACAGTAAAGAAATGTCGTAGAGCCGACCCATATAATGAAGGTTCCTTCAAACCCAATATAACATCCTTCACCATAGAACGATCATCTTTCTTCACAATCCACCGGACATCACCTTCTTTAAAAGACCAAGAGGGACCAACCTCTCCTCTAGTTTCTTTTCTTGCCCAATGTCTCTTTTTAGTATTTGAAGCAATAAGATCTATCCTAACAACTAATGTGTCTCTTTTATTTGATCATATATGCATGCATGAATAAGATTAAACATTTTTTAATATATGCATGGGATCTAGTAAGTGGTCAACCTTAAGATGCTCCCA
>ML806269.1:52115-63386 GCA_009831015.1 Picea engelmannii
GACAAATCTGGCTGAGAAGAAAAAGTGGGTCCTCCAGGACCATGCTCAGGTCGCTCCTGCTCTCGGTACTCCATGTCTAGGACCATGTGGGCCTCGAGACATGATCTCCTAGTTATCCCTAATATCGGGGATAACATGGCCCTAGGGTTTCTAGGGTGCCAAAATTTTCTGCAGAATCTTGATCTTAGGGTTTTTGCAACTTCTTGAA
Organism: Picea engelmannii; assembly: GCA_009831015.1. NCBI lineage: Eukaryota > Viridiplantae > Streptophyta > Pinopsida > Pinales > Pinaceae > Picea > Picea engelmannii. Next base: position 52,324 of record ML806269.1, read on the forward strand.
GAAACGTTTCAACTCAACAAGAATTCCTATGACACTCTCAAAGTTGATTGTAGGCATTCATAAGCCCAACAAAACCTAAGGTTACTATTCCAACCTAATCATTAGGTTTTCTAAGTCCAATTGGCGAGAGTTTGAGAATAAATCCAAACAAATGAAGAACAAAACTTTTGTAGAAGATAGGCTTGATGAAGCAAGCAAGTTCATCTACTAGAAGTCAAGGCTTCAGGTCACCCTTGAAGATGACCTTTTAGATGTGGTAATAAAAAATTTACCAGATACAACTACCGATGAAGAGAAGAATATAAGAAAGGAAGAAGATGTCAAGGCAAGAAAAATAATCATCTACTCAGTAAGAGATCATCTCTTATCTCGTATTTCCAACCTGAAGATAGCTTATGAAATGTATGAAGCATTAAAATAAATGTTTGAAAGTGACAACACCCTCAGAGCTCTTACCTTGAAGAGCCAACTTCAAAGTACCAAGATGACGAAAGGTGATACAGTTTCTATCTTCTTTATGAAGATATCAGAGACTAAAGAACATCTAGAAGCCATTGGAGAAATCATGTCCGACAAAGAACTTGTCATATCCACCCTTAACAACATTCCAAAACATTGGGAGCCTTTTCGTCAAAGTATCAATGGAAGAGAAACTCTACCAACCTTTGATCGTCTATGGACAGAATGTACTCAAGAAGAACTTAGACTTAGAAATAGAGGAGTGTAAAAATCCCCTGATGGAAACCATGCTCTTGCACTTCATACAAAGAAAGGAGGAAAATTCAAAAGAAACTTTGGACAAGCATTTAGAGATGAGAAGTCTTCATCAACCTCGGGTCATAATCAAAGAAGAGATATTTCAGAAATTCAGTGCTTCAAATGTGACAAATATGGGCTTTATGCAAGAAATTGTCCAACCAGGAAGAAGGGAAGACAATATGCTTCCACCTCTGACATTGATCCAAACCCACCTCAAAAGAATGAAGATAAGAGAAAGCAGAAGTACTTCCTCTAAAAACAAACTCATAACTAAACATGACTACAAACCCAGGTAAATCGTTTGATCTCTAATTTTATGGTTGATTGCATTCTTAACAAATGAAGGGTATTATCTCCGGTATGGGAGCCCTCAAGACTTGGACCATTATCCATGGTACGGGAGTCCAAACCTTATCTAATTGATTATTATGCTAGTCAAGAAGACATAAAATATCTAACAAAAAATAAAAGAAGACTTCCATCCTTCAGACTTCGGAGAGAGTTACTTGATTCGGAGGGAGTCAAAACAAAATATAAAGAAGAAATAATACCTTCAACAGTTCAAAGGAAGACATACAGTATTCCATCAAATTCAACTGCTCCAGTTGATATGACCAGAGATATTACAGTACGGCATAAAAGGCATGCATAAGGTCAACAAAACTCTGCTAGAAGGCAGAAACATACAAGTCCCTCAAGGGACAACTTGAGAAAGCAAAAGAGTCTTTCAAAGTTACCCTTCAGCCATGAGCCACTCCTTTGACTCTGAGACTCCTTGTCATGGATAAGTAATAAATGAAAAATTATGGAAAAAATACCATAAACAAGAAGAATACCAGTATGAGACATCATTCCGAGACCAGAAGGAAGATCTATGGTGACTTCTAAATGGATCTATACAGTTTATGAAAGTATCGAGAAATACAAAACTATGGCCAGAAGATTCTCACAAGCAAAGGGAGTCAACCATGATGAGGCATATTGATCCAGTAGGTAGATGCACTCTCATCTGTTCCACCATCCATGAGTTGGAAAATACATCAGATAGATGAATTCTTGAGGAGTTTTGGTTTCAACAAAGGTGTTGTTGATCCAAACCTATATTATTACATTATTGGTGACGAGAGCCTGATTTTGATGACTTATTCAGGAAGTCGTGTTGTTGGATACAATCAAGCCTCAACCTTTGATTTCGAGATGAAAGAATCTAGGTATGATGCACTACTCCTTGGGACAAAAAGTATAACAGAGGACTGATGAGATTTTCCTAAGTCAAGGGAAATATACAGTGAATATTAAAGAAGTTCAGTATAACAGAATACAAATCCATGTCTACACCAATGATGATGGATTTGACGAAAGAATAAAGTGATTATGATTCAGATGAGATTGATCCACATGTGTACCGACAGCTAATTGGATGATTGATGCATCCGGTTAACACCAGACCTGATATATATTATGCAGCAAATGTGCCTAGCCAATCCATGAGTTAGCCGAGACAAACTCATTGTATAACAGTAAAGCATGTATTGAGATATACAGGAGGCACAGTTAGATATGGCCTGAGACATGCCTCGAGTGTGAAATTGAGTTTGCAGGGATATGCAGATACAGATTGAGTAGAGAGTACAGTGGACCGGAAGAGTACATCCAGTTGTTGTTTTACCATGAAGTTTTCCATGGTTTCCTGGTGCAGTAGGAAACAAAGCTCTATGGCCTTGAGTACCACAAAATTAGAGTATATAGCATTGATTGTGTGAAGAAGTATGGCTTCACAAGATTCTGACATATTTACTTTATCATGAGATGGATTCTATGATGACAACCAGAGATGTGTGTAAATCTCTTTGAGAACCAGGCATTTCATGATAGATTGAAACACGTTGAGATAAAATATCACTATCTCAGAGACATGATGCAGAGGAAAATAGTACACATGCAATACCTTCCTACACATGAGCAGATTGCAGACATCTTCACCAAATTAGCTTGGTGAAGGATACCTCCCTAGTTGAGAGGGAGTGTTGATGACTACATCCAAGACAGAGTTCGAAGTACTTTCGTATGAGACTTGGCCTGATGGAGAATTCCTCACTAGCTGAGAGGGAGTGTTGATGATTACAGTTGTGTGAGACATTCTCCATGACATGGAATTATTGAGTTGACCTGAGAGAGAGCCCCTGATATGGGTGTGTGGTTCCTATCTAAGAAAGAACTAGAACGTAGTGATGGCCTCCTCCTTACAGAGAGTTCAGAATAACTCCAGATGATTCTCCTGTGTAACGCGGTGAGAAAGGAGATCTGTTGAGTTGGACGTGCCTCTGGCTGAACACAAGGTGAACATGTGAATTCCCATAGAGCTAGGTGCATCATCATGAGACAAAGATGAAGATGATGTATTAGCCTCCTCTGAGAATAGATTTGAGATGATGAACTCCAGATGACTCTCCTGTGTAATGCAGTGGGAAAGAAGATTTGTTGAGTGGACATGCATGTGGACAAGCACGGGTGAACATGATCCTAGTGGATGAGCACTAGTGAGAGTGGTTCTCTTGTGTAATGCAGTGAGATAGATATATGTACATCCCTATGGATGTGCCCCTAGTGGTTGAGCACTAGTGGGTGTATGAGATCCCTTTCTATATTGTTCAAGATTCAGACATGCCTGTAACCCTAATTGTAATGTAAATGGTACAGGTCGTCCCCACCTTAATGTAATTGATAATTAATGTAAAAGATAATTAATCTGGTTATTATTAATTATATTATTAGTTAGAGAGGTCCGCCATGTTGTGCCAATAGACACTTATGTTGACAGTTCAAGTCTAATATAAGTAAAGGTAGATTCCCCATTGAGGAATCAGATCTTAAGTGTGAGTTTGGAAATTTCAGCAAGTACATCTTCTTGGGAAAAGTGTGCACCTCTCTTGGGCGCTAGTCTTCTAGGGTTTGTGAGCACCCTTTTGTGTGCTAGTTTTTATTGGTGCTGGAGGTATTTCTCTTGAAGAATATAGAAAAGGATTGGTTGGGTTTTCTTCCCTTGTTGAGAAGGGTTTCCCAAGATACTTCTTGTGTACTTGTGCATGGTGTTTCTTCTTGTGATCTTGGTTGCTGCAACAAATTGTTTATGGTTTAAGTAAAATGATAAAATGGAATGAACTTCATGCTTAAGCCTAGATTATTGAAAATAAACATGGTATCATAGCATAGGTCTTGAAGAACCCCTGCACAAACATTTAAAAGTATAAATTGTCCTCCTTCTGCGGTTCCATACGGCCTTTAGGGTTTCTGCATAAATTTGTACAACCCTCACTTAATCAGTCTTTCCAGTAATCTACAAGTGGGAATTGAAGCTAAAACTTGGACCAAGTTGTATGACCTTCCTCAGCACATCTCCATAGACATTCAAAGTAAAATTCTGAGGATTTTGAGTTTTTGGCCCTAGGGTTTCTAGGGTGCCGAAATTTTCTGCAGAATCTTAATCTTAGGGTTTCTGCAACTTCTTGAAGAAACGTTTCAACTCAATAAGCATTCATGTGACACTCTCAAAGTTGATTGTTGGTAGTCATAAGCCCAACAAAACCTAACATTACTAGTCCAACCTAATCATTAGGTTTTCTAAGTCCAGTTGGCGAGAGTTTGAGAAGAAATCCGAACAAATGAAGAACAAAACTTTAGTAGAAGATAGGATTGATGGAGCAAGCAACTTCATCTCCTGGAAGTCAAGGATTTGGGTCACCCTTGAAGAAGATGACCTTTTTTATGTGGTAACAAAAACTTTACCAGATATAGCTACCGATGAAGAGAAGAATATAAGAAAGGAAGAAGATGTCAAGGCATGACAAATAATCATCTACTCAGTAAGAGATCATCTCTTACCTCGTATTTCCAACCTGAAGACAACGTATGAAATGTATGAAGCATTAAAAGAAATGTTTGAAAGTGACAATGCCCTCAGAGCTTACCTTGAAAATCCAACTTCAAAGTACCAAGATGACGAAAGGTGATACAGTTGCTATCTTCTTTATGAAAATATCATAGATTAAAGAACAACTAGAAGCCATTGGAGAAATCATATCTGACAGAGAACTTGTCTTATCCACTCTCAACAACCTTCCAAAACATTGGGAGCCTTTTCTTCAAAGTATCAATGGAAGAGAAAGTCTGCCAACCTTTGATCGTATATGGACAGACTATACTCAAGAAGAACTTAGACTTAGAAATAAAGGAGTGGAAAACTCCCCTAATGAAAATCATGCTCTTGCACTTCATACAAAGAAAGGAGCAAAATTCAAAAGAAACTTCAAACAAACATTCAGAGATGATAATTCTTCATCAACCTCGGGTCATAATAAGAGAAGAGATGTTTCAGAAATTCAGTGCTTCAAATGTGACAAATATGGGCACTATGCAAGAAATTGTCCAACCAGGAAGAAGGGAAGACAATATGCTTCCATCGCTGACATTGATCCAGACCCACCTCAAAAGAATGAAGATAAGAGAGAGGAGATGTACTTCCTCTAAAAACAAACTTCCTCTAAAAACAAACTCATAACTAAACATGACTACAAACCAAGGTAAATCGTTTGATCTCTAATTTTATGGTTGATTGCATTCCTAATAAATGAAGGGTATTATCCCCAGTATGGGAGCCCTCAAGACTTGGACCATTATCCCTGATACGGGATTCCAAACCTTATCTAATTGATTATTATGTTGGTCAAGAAGACATAAAATATCTAACAAGCAATAAAGAAGACTTCCATCCTTCAGACTTCAGAGAGAGTTGCTTGATTCAGAGGAAGTCAAAACAAAATATAAAGAAGAAAGAATACCTTCAGCAGTTCAAAGGAAGACAGACAGTATTCCATCAAATTCAGTTGCTCCAGCTGATATGACCAGAGATATTACAGTAGGGCATAAAAGGCATGCCTAAGGTTAACAAAACTCTGCTAGAAGGCAGAGAAACATACAAGTCCCTCAAGGGACACCTTGAGAAAGAAAAAGAGTCTTTCAAACTTACCCTCCAGCCATGAGTCACTCCTTTGACTCTGATACTCCTTGTCATGGAGAATTAATAGATAAACAAGTATGGAAAAAATACCATAAACAAGAAGAATACCAGTATGAGACATCATTCTGAGACCAGAAGGAATATCTATGGTGACTTCTAAATGGATCTATATAGTTGATGAAGGTATCAAGAAATACAAAACTATGGCCAGAAGATTCTCACAAGAAGAGGGAGTGAACCATGATGAGACATATTGATCCAGTAGGTAGATCCACTCTCATTTGTATCACCATCCATGAGTTGGAAACTACATCATATAGATGAATTTTGGAGGAGTTTTGGTTTCAACAAAGGTGTTGTTGATCCAAACCTATACTATTACATTGTTGGTTATGAGAGCCTGATTTTGATGACTTATTCAGGAAGTCATGTTGTTGGATACAAGCAATACTCAACCTTTGATTTCAAGATGAAATAATCTAGGTATGATGCACTACTCCTTGGGACAAAAAGTATAATAGAGGACTGATGAGATTTTCATAAGTCAAGGAAAATATACAGTGAATATTAAAGAAGTTCAGTATAATAGAATACAAATCCATGTCTACACCAATGATGATGGATTTGACGAAAGAATAAAGTGATTATGATTCAGATGAGATTGATCCACATGTGTACCGACAGCTGATTGGATGATTGATGTATCAGGTTAACACCAAACCTGATATATACTATGCAGCAAATGTGCCTAGTCAATCCATGAGTCAGTCGAGACAGACTCACTGTATAACAGTAAAGCATGTATTGAGATATATATGAGTCATAGTTAGATATGACCTGAGGCATGCCTCTAGTGTGAAATTGAGTTTGCAGGGATATGCAGATACAGATTGAGCAAAGAGTACATCTGGTTTTTGTTTTACTGTGAAGTTTTCCATGGTTTCCTGGTGCTTCAGGAAACAAAGCTCTGTGGCCTTGAGTACCACAAAATTAGAGTATATAGCATTGATTGTGCGAAGTTGTATGGATTCACAAGATTCTGACAGATTTACTTGATCATGAGATGGATTCTATGATGACAACCAGAGTTGTGTGTGAATTTCCTTGAGAACCAGGCATTTCATGATAGATCGAAACACGTTGAGATAAAAATTACTATATCATAGACATGATGCAGAGGAAAATAGTACACATGCAATACCTTCCTACACATGAGCAGATTACAAACATCTTCACCAAATTAGCTTGGTGAAGGATACCTCCCTAGTTGAGAGGGAGTGTTGATGACTACAGCCAAGACAGAGTTCTAAGTACTTTTGTATGAGACTTGGCATGATGGAGAATGCCTCCCTAGCTGAGAGGGAGTGTTGATGATTACAGTTGCGTGAGACAGTCTCGAGGACACAAAATGATTGAGTTTACCTGAGAGAGATCCTCTAAGATGGGTGTGTGGTTCCTATCTAAGACAGAACTAGAACATAGTGATGGCCTCCTCCTTACAGAGAGTTGATAAGAACACTAGATGATTCTCCTATGTAACGCAGTGAGAAAGGAGATCTGTTGAGTTGGATGTGCCTGTGGCTGAGATGGGCGCATCGTCATGAGACAGAGATGAATATGATGTATTAGCCTCCTCTAATCAGAGATTTGATATGATGAACTCCAGATGACTCTCCTCTGTAATGTTGTAGGAAAGAAGATCTGTTGAGTGGACGTGCATGTGGATGAGCACAGGTGAACGTGATCCTAGTGGCTGAGCACTAGTGAGAGTGGTTCTCCTGTGTAATGCAATGATATAGAGATATGGACATCCCTATGGATGTGCCCCTAGTGGCTAAGCACTAGTGGGTGTATGAGATCCCTTTCTATATTGTTCAAGAGTCAGACCTGCCTATAACCCTAATTGTAATATAAATGGTACAGGTCGGCCCCACCTTAATGTAATTGATAATTAATGTAAAATATAATTAATTTGGTTATTATTAATTATATTTTGAGTTAGAGAGGTCGGCCCTGTTGTACCAATAGACACTTTTGTTGACAGGTCAATTCTAATATAAGTAAAGGTAGATTCCCCATTGAGGAACCATATCTTAAGTGTGAGTTTGGAAATTTCAGCAAGTACATCTTCTTAGGAAAAGTGTGCACCTCTCTTGGGTGCTAGTCTTATAAGGTTTGTGAGAACCCTTTTGTGTGCTAGGTTTTCTTGGTGGTGGAGGTCTTTCTCTTGAAGAATGTAACAAAGGATTGGCTGGGTTTTCTTCCCTTGTTGAGAAGGGTTTCCCAGGATACTTCTTGTGTACTTTTGCATAGTGTTTCTTCTTGTGACCTTGGTTGTTGCAACAAATTGTCTATTGTTTAAGTAAAATGCTAAAATGGAATGAACTTCATGATTAAGCCTAGATTATTGAAAAATCAACAACACCATCACCGATTGTTCTACACCCCGGGGGCTAAGATGCTCCCAATATGGATGCTCATAAAATACATATTTTTTCATCCCAATGGGCATTTTATCAACATAGGTGTCAAAAAGTTCAGGATCATTGAACATAGGTTCCACATTTGAATCAAACAAGTCTGTCATTTCCTTCTCCTTCTCAGAGGGATATGCCCTAATCCATTTTTTTGGTGTCATTATTTCAAGTCTCTAGGTTCTCTCTGGTTTACCATTGACAGCATATGCAACTCTTCTATAAGGGTGGTCTTATGGGAGGAATATTTTTGAGTAGTTGTACATTGGTTTTCCATGATACCCTTTTGTTACAAGACCTGCAATGTTATTGTATACAAAGAAAATTGTTTCCAAAAATATAGTTGCACCAGATTAAGTATGTCAAATAACATTACAGATATAAGAAAATCAATCAACATGCTTACCAGAGAAAACTCTTATTCCTGGATATATGCGTGTGGTATATGCACATATTCCATACAACATAAAATGCAACTCCATTAGGATGGGTCTTGATACATCATATACATGTATCCCTTCCCATAATTGCTTAAATTCATTGATTAGATATTGGAGGTAGGAATCCATTATTTTCACTTGTCTTCTACTCGGGACTATAAGAGGCAGCATAAGATGTTCATTCTTCACGAACAACCATGGGGGTATATTGTTACTTATCACTACCACTGGCCAAACATAATAGTTGGTGTTTTGGAGGGAATATGGGTTAACTCCATCGATGACTATGCTCAATCATAGGCTATGTACTTCATCCTTGAATTTTTTGGGCCATGTATCTTCTATATGTTTCGCGACTATTGAATTTATTGGGATTCACATAACTCTTGGCTCACTTCTATGTGAGGCATGCCACCCATACAACACAACTATTGTTTTCAATGAAAGAGCCTTTGAATCCTTGGGATTATAGGCAGGTGCCTCAATATCTTATGAGGAAGACCATGTGTATTACCCTTGTTTTTTTATTTATGGTACATGTCATGCCCACATTCTAGACATATCTCTTTTTCCGCATATTTGTTTATGTATAGAATACATTCATGCGAACATGTGCGGTATGATATGTACTCAACACCCAACAATTTCAACATTTTCTTCGCCTCTGCACAACTATCAGGCAAGACGTTATCACTCGGAAGTACCTTATCTTTGAGTAACCTGCAATTGGTGGGAAATAAAAATGTACATTGTTATTAAGTATGAATAAAATCAACAATTTTCTTCCTTCATTGTGTGACAAGATTCCTTAAAAATTAAGGGACTTAATGTCTAGTTACCTCAAAAGTGACGAGAAACACATGTCTGGCATACCATACATTGCTTTCAATTTGTACAGTGACATTCTTGTCCCTAGTTGGGTAGACCTTGACCACTATCAACCAAAGAGAGGGGTGGTGGAAGCATATTTTAGGCTTTCTAAGAAGGTATCTATGACATCAACATCATCCCCTAGTTCATTTTGCTAGAATGCATGTAACAAGATTCGCTCCATCGATTGAGTGTCTCATAATAAATCATCCATACCAATATCTACATCATTGCTTCTGTCTCCAGCATGTGAAGAACTAGTATTAATGTAGAGGTTTTGAATTGGTTACTCGGGACGTAGTGAGAATTCAATAGGTGGTTGATTCAACCATTCTCAGTATGCTTCATCTCTAAGTTGTGCTTGTTTAATAGCAATATCGTGACTTGACATGGTAGTGGGGTGAAACGGTATATGGTAGACAGGTCGCTCATCGTCAAAGTTTTGATTGTAAAAATATTGAATATTACATCGATAATATTTTTTTTGAACAAAAATGAATGTTTTTATGTATTATCAAAAAATGTCAGAATTACAAAAAGGGACAAGTTGCAGGGTTCTACCCTTATGATAATGTCGTGATTACAAATGGGCCCTTTTATGCCAGTATGGGAATTGGTCATTGTACTATGAGGGCTACAAACTTGCCATGTGAAAATGGCTATAAAGTTATTCAGAAAAATCAGAAATTTGCATTTCATGGAGGATCAGAGCTAAGTGTGGGGTGAGCCTGAATTGCCCCGGTAAGGTGATCAGTTCTCCTCTGCTTGGTTCGCTTCCCCTTGATTTTGAGCTTGATTATCCCCTTCCCAGACGTGATGAAAGAAACCAGGAGTCATTGGAATGTGTTGATCATTGTTGGCCGCCAAGTGAAAAGTTGATGGAAGTCAGGATTCATCTGTGCCTGTTGAGCGGGCTTGCTGTTGGGGGTTGCCCAAGCATTGGATAATTTCTCCTATCTGCCTCATGTTGTGGTTGATTCCCCTAAGAGAAATAGCCAGTTCTTGATTATTTCTGGTTTCCAATTGCTTCATTTGATTTTGAACCTCAGCCATATTATCCCGAATTGCTCAATTTTCCTGCTGCAATTCCCTGTGTCTCGATTCTGAACGTTCCTCCATGCGCCGACACTCAATCTGCAAACCTTGAAATTGATCTTGCATGTCTTCCAAAGCGCAGGTTGGGCAAGTACAGGGATCTTTGGGCCTGCGTCGCATGGTAATACAATGCGCAAGGAGTGCACAGAGGTTGTACAGGGGGCTGCCGGGAGGGAAAGGTTGAGGAAGAAGTGCAGAGCCGAGAGGGTAACTGGGCTTGGCAGGTGATCGAAACAGGAGAACATGACTACAAAAGGGCTTCGACATGCCGTTATAAGCTGGAGGATTCATCACTACCCATGAGTGAGAGAGGAGGTTCAACAGGTGAGGGAATCGAGCTGATGCAGGGGGAAAGCAGTCGATCATCCGGTGTCCAATATGGAGATCCAGGTTATAAAGGTAGCTCAT
>ML806269.1:63436-86936 GCA_009831015.1 Picea engelmannii
GGGGGGGGGGGGGAAGATGAGCAAACTTAAGGTAGCCACACATTAGATGGAATTTGGTTAGTGAGAAGGCAACTCTTTTTCAAGTTTTTAGTTGTTTTTGCCATAGCATCTGCCTCTGAGTTTTTCTTTCACAAAATGTGGAAAAAGCCCAAGAACATGAACTTTTTCCTAAGCAAATTGATAGCTGAGAATATGCTTTTGATCGGGTATTTTGTCGGTCTGGACATACCCCAAAGTTCCTTTATGATTATCTCGGAGTCCCCCAACACAATTAGAATTTGAATATTCAGATCATGGGCAAGCTTAAGTCCCATATAGGCTATGAGGATCTCTGCTTTATTGTTTGTTGTCTTCCCCAAACCCCAGGAGTAATCTGTTATTTTTTTCCCCTCAGAATGATAGATGACTCCCCCCGCACCTACCACCCCTAGGTTTCCTGTTCCTGCCCCATCGAAGAAGAGGAAGAAGGAATGTTGTTGATTTTTCCAGTGTACGAATTTGTTGTTGTCAAGGCGAAGTTGCCAATCTTGTTGTTTAGGGGTCTGCCTGGGGGTGATGAGGATATTCTTTTATGGTCCCCATATGTAGGCGACCTAGTCTTCTTCACTTGGTTCCAGGGTACCTAGGGGGTCGAAATCAACTGCTTTGGCTCTGAAAACTTTTGATATTAGATCACATATCTTTGCAAAGATGTTGTGCATTGGGGGGATCTTTTCACGAAAGATGGCTTGATTGCGAGCTAACCAAATCTCCCAAATGACGAATTTGGGAATTTGTTTCCAAGAAGGGTGAACTTATTTTTGTTTTTTAAGCTGTCATCATATCTCTGTTTCCAATGGGTAAAAAGATTAATCCAGTTGTCAAGGGGAGGGGGGATTGGGGAGGGGAAGCTAAATGAGATTCCAGAGATGTAAAGAGAAATTGCATTCCATGAAGAGATGGGTGATGGTTTCAGAGGATTCAAGGAAGAAGGGGCACCTGGAGGGGCCCTGGATGCCCCACTTGAGGAGATTTTCAGCAGTAAGGATTTTTTTGTGGACCAATAGCCAGCAGAAAGTGTTGATTTTGGGAAACGAGGGATCAGACCATACCTATTTCCAGATTTTGGAGGAGGGAGGCCTGGGGATTTCGGAGAGGAGATGGATATATCCTTCTTTGACAGAGAAATATTTACCTCCCCAACTTCGGGAATCGGGGGTGGATCGGTTGAGAGGGGCGCAGCCAGCCGGATTGTTGAAGAAAACAGGGAGAAGGGGGGTGAGGATCTCAAGGGGGTTAAGTGGCTTCCAGTTTGCCCATTCTCCTTCATTATTCCAGAGGCAGAAGTCTTGAAGCTTGAGGAGGCCATTTGCGCAGCACCAGTATTTAAAACGCTAAAGAGTCGCAAGGGAGCTCAAGGGCTCGTGATTGAGGATGTGATCCGACCAAACGTTTATTGTGTCTCCATTTCCAGGGGCCCAAGAGAGTTTGGCCTGAATAATCAGAGCTTCACTTTTGAGGAGTTGCCAGATCGGAGAGCCTGGAAGGGTGGGGATGGGTTCCTCTAGGCATCTGAGTCTGGGAGATTGAAAGTATTTTTTTACTAGAGCTATATTCCACGAGTCTAGTTTGATCATTGTAATACACCATGTCAATTTATCCCCCAAAGATATGTTCATTTTGACTGGATCCTTGATAGCCAGATCGCCTTTATTATAAGGCTGGCAAATTTGCTTCCAATTTATGAGATGAAATTTCTTCGTGTTTGTTTTTCCTCCTGCCAAAAGAAAGCATCTTATGAATCTGGAGATTTTCTCTAGAATGCTTTTAGGAGATAGGAGTCCTAAGCATTGGAATATGGAGAGAGAGGAAAGAATTGATTTTATTAGGATAGTTTTCCCTGCAGGATTGAGCCATCAACCTCCCCAATTTTGAATCCTTGTTGATATTTTCTCCACGATTTTGAGCCAAGCTGAGGAGATGTAGTGGTTGAGAAAGATGGGAATTCCCAAGTATTTAAAATAGTTCCATGTGGTGATGATAGGAAAACCGAAAATTCTAGCGATCTGTTCTTTTATGTGTCTCGGGGCGTGCCAGCCATAAATTCTGCATTTTGAAGTGTTCAACTTGCCGCCTGAGGCTGTGAGGAAAGAGATGAGGACCTTTTGGAAACGGTTGGCAGTGCGTATTGTGTTGCTCCTAATAAAAGGGTATCTTCAACAAATTGTGAGTGGTTTATTTCCTTTACCCCTCTTGCTATGAGTAAACCTAGGATTTTTCTTGTTCTTCGTTCCTCTTCCAGCTTTCGACTGAGAGAGTCTGCTAGGATGATGTAGAGAAACGGGGGGAGATGGCAGCCCTGACGCAAACCCCTGCTTGCTTTGAAAAATTTGGTTGGGCGCCCATTAAGGATTGGAGAAATCCAAGGGTTGTTGATGAAAGCTTTGATCCAGTTATTAAAATTCGCTAAGAAACCATAAGCTTTTAGAACTGAGAAGAGGAAGTTGTGTTTTACCCTGTCAAAGGCGATTTCCATATTGAGCTTGACAACCATTCCAGGATTTTTGGTTTTCTTGCTTGAGTGAATGGATTCTTGTACCAAGACGATGTTGTCAGTTATCTGCTTGTCCTTAAGAAAACCGGTTTGGTTTTCTGAAATTAGCTTTGTGAGTAAGGGGTTGAGGCAGTTCGCAATGATTTTAGTAAGGATTTTGTAGGAGGAGTTAAATAGCGAGATAGGACGGAATCGAGAGAAGTTGGAGGGATTGGAATCTTTGGGAATGAGGGATAGGAAAGTGGAGTTGGTGGCTCCTTTGATTTTCTATTTGTGCAGAGTATAGTTTAGCATCTTTTTCAGGTCCCATTTTATGGCATTCCAGAAGGATCGATAGAATCGGATTGGAAACCCATCAGGCCCCAGAGCTTTATCCGGCTCAAGAATCTCGATTGCTTTAAGTATTTATTCCTTCGTGATATCTTGAGTTAACTGGTTTTTTTCTACATCGGAAACTAAATTTGGGATGTTTGCGAGCAAGCTGGTGATTTCCGTTTGCGTTGCTTCCTCCCTTGGTTGCTAGTAAAGGTTATTGTAGTGATGATAGGCCTTTGGTTTAACCTGTTCATAAGAGTCAATTTTTTGCCCCATACTGGAGGTGATAGAAATAAGACTATTTTTCTTCCTTCGAGATCAGGCTTGCTTGTGAAAAAAGGAGGTGTTTGAGTCTCCCGCTTTTATCTAGAGACTCATGGACTTCAAACACCAGTGTTCCTCCTCCCTGCGCAGCGTGGCCTGTAGGTGTTGTTGCACTTATTTTTCTTCATTCATTAGGGCTTTTGTAACTAGATCGGAATCTATTTTCTATTGAATTTGTTTGAGCTTCTCAAGTTTTACTTGTTTTTCTTGGTGGGGGGGAATGTATGACTTTTTCATGCAGTCTTTGAGAGAGATCTTGATGGACTTTAGCTTTCTTTCCCAGACGAAATTGGGGGATCCATAGAAGGGGGTGGTCCATGCTTGTGCGACGAGCATGGGGATGGTTGGGTTGTCCATCCAGAGTTGATTGAAGTGGAAGGGAAGAGGACCAAAGTTCTGGGGGGTAAGGAATGAGAGAGTGATGGGTTTATGGTCTGAGATAGCGGAGGGGAGGATTTGGGAGGAAATATCTAGGGGGGAGAGTAGAAAGTTGTCGCTAATAAGGAATCGGTCCAGGCAGGCTGCAATATGTTGAAGACCGACCCATCTGTTGTTCTAGGTGTAGTTTCCTTTGGTTGGTTTGATGTCTTGCATGTCCCAGTCGGACATGAGATCAGTCAGATTTTCAGAGAAAGGTTCTCTAAGTTTTCTTCCTCCTTTTTTTTCCTCGGGACTGAGATGAGTGTTGAGGTCTCCTCCAATTATGCAAGAGGGGAGATCTATAGAGTTTCGAAGGTTTGAAAGGGAAGTCCAGGCTCCCATTTTGTCTTTATAGGTGTTTGGCATATAGATATTGATTACAGAAATAACATTGGTGTTGTCTTTGTTTTTTAGAACTGTAAGAATCCAGTTTTGGGTTTCTGAGATTACCTCAAAGTTCCATATTTGCTCGTTACAGAGTGTTGCAATACCGCCAGAAGTTCCTTGAGAGTTGATTGTCGCTCCACCAGTGTTTTGGAAGAGTTTTCTTATTGCTTCAAGAATAGACATCGAATCCATTTTGGTTTCTTGGAGAAGGATGATCGAGGGACTAACCATTTTTTTTAGATCTTTTAGAGCTTCGGCATTAAGTTTGTTGTCGAAGCCCCTACAATTCCAGGAGAGAAAGATCATTGGAAGGGTTTAGGAGGGGTCGACTGCCAAGGGCCAAGTGATCTATTCCTTTGGTCCCCACTTTCCTTTTTGATATATGGATAGTATGCTCTATAGTTTTTTATTTTCCTTGTGCTTTTTCTTTGGTTGTTGCTTCTTCTCTGACTTCTTTGTTTGTACCTCACCCCGATTTTCTTGGCTTCTCCGGTGGGATCTCTCTTTTTTATTTGTCCTGAGTTCATTGCACATGCGGGTTTGAGGTTGAGGTTTCTTGTTGCATCGGTGTATTCATGTCTTCCATGGAGGGATATTTTGTTTCAGAGTCATCATTGGTGTTAATTAGGGGTGGATCAGGGAGCAAGGAATGGATCGGAGCTGAAGAGGGGTTATGTTTTGAGGAGGATTCTCCTAGAAGTTCAAAGGGATTGTGGCTAAGAGGGGGATTGGTGATCAATGAAGGTCCCTTTTTGGACGGGTATTTTGGGGCAGGGTTTTGCCTAGAGGGTTCTACCAAAGGTTGGGAGCCTGAGGTTCATGCACGAGATCCGTTACTTTTACCACTGGTGTTTTTTTTGCGAACCTACTGCCAGCCATATTCTTGAGGAGGAACTTCATTTTATGAGGGTTGTTTGATGCTTGGACAGTTCTTTGCGAAGTGGTCGTATTCATGACAATATTTGCATTTGAAAGGAAATTGTTCATAGTTTAGTTTTTGGATGTGGATCCAGTCATCTAGCTTTAGCTTGATTGCTTCTAGGAGCCCTTTTCTACATCCACTTCTACACATATTCTCGGGTAGGAATAGAGGCTGGATTTGGGCTCTACCCTGTCAATATACTTCCCTAGGGCGTCTCCTATGCTTTTCAAAACTTCATCACCCCAGCAGTGGAAGGGAAAATGTTGAAGCCTTACCCAAACTAGCACAACTGAAGGGATGTTGCTTTCTGGATCGAAATCTGGAGTCCATTTGTTTAAGTATAAACCTCTTGGGCCGAAGAAATAAGGTATGTTTCTGAATATGAGATCCCTATCTGATTTAAGCTCAAAATAGAAAATGTAGAATCCCTTGCCACAGAAAAAGTGACTCATCTGTCCTTGAACCAGGGGGTGTCAGTTCCTCTCAATCCAAAGATCTATTTGTCGAGGTGAGGGCCAAAGTCCCATGAACTGTCCAACCAATGCTCGTGAGGCAAAAGAGAGGGATTTTTGTCTCGTTGTAGTGATGGAGATTGAAACTTCCGGAATCTGGTCCAGTTTTTTGACAAACTGGGAGGTGCTTGGATGGGTCAGGGGAGGGCAAAGCGAACCTACGAGGGATTTAAAAGCGATGACTTCGTCAAAAAAGTCTGGAGGGGGATCAGGATCCAGGTTTTAAGAGGCCATGGGAGGGCCGAAGGGG
The DNA here is from genome assembly GCA_009831015.1 of Picea engelmannii. Lineage (NCBI taxonomy): Eukaryota > Viridiplantae > Streptophyta > Pinopsida > Pinales > Pinaceae > Picea > Picea engelmannii. The sequence goes on from ML806269.1 coordinate 69,100, forward strand.
TTGAGAGGGTCGGAGGGAGATGGGAGGGTCGAGGGGCGGCCGGGAGGGCCGAGGGAGGCGGTCAGGAAGGCTTATGGTTTTCTCAGCGGGATTAATATGGGAATGGAAGCATACAACATTATTCATTACATCGATAAATATTAGTAACACAATGCATTTAATAAGTTCAAACATTATACCAAACATTTATTAGAAGCATGAAAGTATTTTCCCTATAATAAACATGCAACCAACCACTTTATAAAATAAATGTCGAATTAAGCAATGCATCTACATTAGTTCCATTAAAAATCAAAAAATACAATTACTTAATCATCTTTTTCTTATGCCCCAAGGGGTGTCTGCATAAAAGAGATCCAATTCATGGTGTAATATCGTTGACCCAGGATGGTTGCTGGAAGATGGCATGTTACGATTGGTACGGTAAAACACTTGTCCATTTTCATCAAACATCTACTTGCGGTATTTTTCTCCTTGTAAGCGCTTGCATAATTTTGGGACTACTGGAATGTCTTGCACATCTGAACTCGATTCTGAATCTTGATCCTGCAAAATTCAATGAACAATTATTTAATTGCACCTGCATACATAACATAAATTCAATGAGATAAATCAATTGTAAATAAAATATAGACTTACTGCAATCGGCGAGGGAGAACTTGAAAGACTTGCAACGATATGGAATGAGCTAGAATCTGAAGAATTGGCCATTTGATATTATATTTCTTTTTTCCTGCATGACCCAAAACCATTATCTTGGGAAGCATAGAACATTATAACTTCAAACAGAATTTTGAATTACTTTTAAAAGTTAATGGTGCACCTAATTATATTATGATGCCTCAGTGCATATACATATAATAATTGCATTGGTGCGGTGAGTTATGATAAGCACTGAAAAGTGACCTCCATTACAGCCTCCACAAAGCAAAACCTCTACAAACTCTAAATGTGGAGGTTTGCATTTGCATTTTTTTAATTAAAATGTTTGTTGGTGTGTTATTACTTACGAACCGCATCGATGAAAGAGCATCGACTAACAAAGTTACAAAAAAATAGTGTGTTTGTTTATATGAATTTGTTTACATTTGAATTTTATTGTTGGTGCATTTTTCATATAAACTACACCGATGAGTTTATTAATGTATAGTGCATCAGTGCATTTATTAATGTATAGCGCACCAAAAAAAGTAAGTTACGAAAAAAAATAGCACGCAAGTTTATCATCAATAGGTTGAAATATACAATGAAAAAATAAACGGGAATTTCATTATTTCTAAATGTATGTGTTTATAAATGAAAACCCTATTCATTCTTTTGCCAAAATTTAAAAGGGAGATTTATACAAAAGAGATTTACCAACAAAGTCTTTAGAGTGGGTGGATTTTTTTGAAGAGCCAAATTTGAAAGGGATCATCGTAGGTCACATACGAATTTCAAAGGAGAAATTCCATGAATACAATTTCATTCTATTGACCATATTAACCTTTCCCCCATTTGATTCAAGCAATTTTCAATGCACTCCCAAAAAAATAAAAGGGTTTCATAATTATCTTCGGTATTGGAAGCCCTAACTTCCTTGTTCTTTTTCTTGCTTTCCCTCTCTATATTTCACAACAAAAAAATTTAAGCAATAAATTTTTATAGGGTTCGTTTACTTATGTATGGGGCATTTGGCATCCATTGCAATGGGACCATTGATTGCATTGGATCTCAAACCAACCTGTCATTGTCAATTTGTTTTCAATAATGCCTTCACGATTCACAATGCACACTATACTAGTATAGAGCACCGATGCACATATTCATGTCAAATGCACCGTTGAAGTTGAAATAAAAATAACATTTTTTGAAAAACACCTTCGCTATCAGCGGTGCGCATTTTACAAACAAAGAGAATTGGAGTATATTATCATATAAAAAGCATCGCTTAATTTAAAATGTAAGTAATATTTTTTTTACATGGAAACCGTCGTGTTTTAAATTTGTTCATGGGTTTGTGGTTGGCAGTGTGTAATTAACAATACTTATTCACCGGTGTTTTTATTAATTTATAAAGCACCGTAAGAATACAACAATTTGTAAAACATTTTCGATTTTGCAAGCGCACTACTATCATATATCGATGCGATGTGTATACATATGTGTAACGCACCGATGGGTACTTATTTATTATACACATCGATATATTTTGTTGTAAAAAATGTAATTTTTATATCTGATGATTCATGGATTTACTTTTTTTATGGAGATTATAACCATTAGAAGGGACAAACGAGGGGAAAACCAATACATGTATATAGGGATGTCCAAAAATGTGTACAGAGATATGGTAAAATAGATGAACATAATTGCAACACAACAGGAGCCATCCCAACAACAATGCACATCAAAGTTATGTAATCATTGATTTATTCTTTTATGTACATTGAATTTAATTATCGCATGAAATACTAATTTTCAATTGTTGTGTTGCTGAAAAGAAAAAAATGGAACCCATTCAGCACATAAGATAGGAGGACGAGGAAGAAAAGGGTTGATCTCAAAGTTTGTGAGTACTTATGTTTTCGACCTTACTTAATATTTCATATTTGTTGTGATTTTCATATTTAAATAATTAATTTACAGTTGTCCATGGATGTAAATTAAATGGAACAATAAGAAACCTTTATATTAATTATATCGATTGTGCTTTTTCATGGCATATTAAATATGTAGGAAACAAGGTATGGAGTGCAACCAACATAAGAGATTTTGAGAGACAACATGCAACATGACTTCGAAAGAATGTGTATTGTTTATAAAACACTCACTGCTATGGTACGTTTTGTTTTTCATGTGGTTCACAGCACCGGATATCAATGCTCGCAATGTCCACGAAAACCCCCCACCTTGAAATCAATGAGAGAACATAGGGAAACCGAGTATTTTTGAAATATTCGGGCCTCAACAACAAGAGCATCTTATAGATCCATTTAAGGGCACAACATGCCACTCACAAGGAATTGAACCTGGGTGGGGAGGGTAACAATCATTCCTCCCAACCACCCAAGCTACATTCAATGGAATGCTATGGTACGTGTTAGCACTAAAAGTCACACTTTGGCTGCTAAAGTGTAAGCTCAACACCCATCAGGATGTTAAAGATAAGTTTTTTATGATAAGGTGGTAAATGGATGAAAACTCAGGAAAATAATGTCATCACAACTCACTCCATACAATATGCACCAACAAATAAGGCTTTGAGTAACTTAGATCGGGTTTAAAGAAATAAAATGGATATGTTGAAGACTCAATAAGAAAGATGTAATATGCCTACCATCTACATCCGGTAGTACTGACAGACATATGAAGAAAAACCCTATGAAACAAGAACTTCTTATAATCAAAGAGGAAACTCTGATATAATTATAAACAGTATCACAACAGATCCTCCATTGCAACAAATATATAATTAAGCCAATTGAAGAATTCAATAGACTGCAATCAAAATAAGATAGAAATAAGATGATAAGGAAAAAGGATTGATTTCTATTATCCAAAATGTCTTAGGTATGGTACATACAATAGGAGATATTATCTGTTACAACATCAAAATATGAGTCTCTCTCCAAAAATTCAAACCTCCATCAGTCTTACCATGCCATCTTATAGTCTAGACTGTCATTCACAGCTTTACAATTCGAATAACAATTCATGCATAGGATTCCTATGCCTAAAGATGGTGTGACTACATATGTACAACAGAAATAAAACAGAATGCTAAAATTCATGCTAATGTTGGAAACGTTTGCAACTTCTTTATGGTTGATGAAGTGTCCCTTTGTGTGCATCTTCCTTTGGAAGGTGGCCTCCTAGCTCGCAATTGACCCTTAGACAACTAACAAGCATCCATCTTAACACTTGGCAACTGTTCCTCCCTTCAAAAACTCCAAAACATGAGTTCGCAGTGACAGTTCACAACGTCTGTCTGTATCAACCAGTTTCCTGTAGTAGCTCACTTCATTTGATAAAGTCTTAGAACATTCCAAAAACTATCTCCAGTGCCCCAAACTGTTATAACAACTTATAATCTTGGCACATGACTAGAAGAGAACATCCCAGCAACTAAACATGGTTTATAAAGCATAACCATCCTCAAAATTGCAATCATCAAACAGGAAACTTGTCAAAAACTGATATTGGTTAAGGAGGTTCAATTTCTTCATTTTTTAACTCTGGAGATTCTCCTGGTAGCAACTTTAGCCAATATGTCCAGATTTCTCTTGGCCAACTCTTCTTTAAAAGGTTGTAGTTTTGCCTTTAGCTTTATGATCTGAGCTTGATAAGATTTGTTTTGTCTGTAGATATTTATGAGTTTCCTGTGGAGGGGCAAGAATATTTTAGCCAAAAAAAAATTCTTGTCAATGGACTTACGATGAATATCCAACACTTCCTTAAATTTCCTTCTGACACTCAAGTCTTCCTTTCTCATCTTATCAACTACAGCTCTTTCTCCCGTGAGTTTTCATTTGAGCCTCTTGAAAGTGGGATTGCTTTCTTCTTGGGGAGTAGTGATATCAACAATTTCAATGGGTTGCTAAACCAATTTGTATTTACCTTTTCTTTGGGTTGAAATTTCTGCTACATCACTTTTCTCAAGAACATTTTGTTTGGTTCATGCCCTAGTAAAAGGCCTTATGGGCTCAATCTTGTCTGCAACAATAGGTGAATGGAACATGAGATTTCTTCCTCTAAGGCCTATGGATTTTCTTGGAGGAAATTCCATAGGAATGGGCTCTGCCATCGGTGAAACTTCCTTATGTGAAGGTTGTGAAGGCCCTCTTGTCTCTGTTTCATTTGTATTAGTCATAGCAGCACCTCTTTTCTTCTTGTTAACCTATAAACACATAGTCTTATCCACAGGAGTAGGGCATTGTATTTTAGACTATGTGGTGGGGGAAACATTCAACTGAAAGTGTAATGTAGCGAGGAATGTTTCTCAATCAGGATTTGTCTTTCTCAACTCTTCCATGACCAACATTTTAATAAGGCCAGAGTGAAAGACACTTGTGTCGACTTGTTTAGATTTGGCTTGAACTCTATCAACCATCTTACCAATGCTTCTAAACAAGTAAAAAGGGAGATTCGTTGCTTCTTTCCCTGTGAAGTGGAATAGCAACCTGATGTGATATTGATAAACCATGTTAAATCTTCCCTCACAGGTAAAATACCTTTGAATAACCTTCAACATTTTATCAAAACCTTCAAGCATATGATTTCTAGGGACCCCTTTGGACAATTTATCCTTCTGATACTCTGGTTTAAGAAATTCCTTGGAGAAAGAAACATTTAATGTCATAGCCTTGAACCATTTTTCTCCTATGTTGGGTATCTCTGTTGCAACTGATATGGACCGCTCTGAAACTTCAAATTATAATATTCCCACCTTGGTTTTAGTACCATCAAAATTTAATGCAAACTCTCTGGCCACCTATGGATGCCCCCTTTTCATCTTTTGAAAAAAATTCATGCAGCCTACTCTCTGAAAAGCTTATCTAATCAAAGGGTCAGAATCAAGCAGTTGCATGTCATAAGGCTTTGTCCTTACAATTTCACCTCCCTTAAGAGTTTTTTTATGGTGTTGACTATCCATACTAATGTTAAGGAATTCTTTATGTGAGTTGTAATAACGAGTAGATGTATGAATACATGGAATATAAGAAAATAGGGTTTCGATGACAAATTGTTTTCAACAGGCTTACCTTGTACAAAATTTTTATACAACTCACTTTATGCACATTCAGGAATGCGACAGGGCATCCTTCAAACAAGAGATATAAATAAAGGCAACTGGAATTTATACTAAGAGGGAGACACATGTGAATTCTCTCCTTAAAACAGGGTTTTTATGACAATACAAATATCATTTAACAACATGATAATGTATGCAATTTTTAAACCTAGTTTGACAACTGATCAACCAAAAAAACCAAGTTGAGATGGATGCAGAGTCACTCTTTTAATTGAAAACCTATAGCAAGAAGACATAAAAAACATATAACTTAAGAAAACCTATAACTCAAAAACAAAATTGAAATGATTTTTAACCCTTACAATTCTATGTGATAACATTTGGCTCCACAGGGGATGGCATGCTCCCTGTGAACTGCCAAGAAAATGCAGTTTCAGTGCCTTATCCAAGGGCTATGGGGTCATTATTTAAAACAAATCAAACAAACTAAAAACTGATATTTACAATGAAAGGAATCCACTCATGGCTTCATGAAAAGTATTTCTTCAAAAAATTCCCATTGACTGGGCCACCAGAAAATTCAGTATCTTCCAAGCTCTGCAATTTGAAAGTGTTATTTTGCAAAACTTCAGAAATCTTGAAAGGACCAATCCACAAGGCTTCGAATTTACCATGTTTTTCCTTGTATTGCCTTTGTGCATCCCATTTGAGCACCCGGTCTCCCAGCTGGAAAGCTTCCTTCTTCACCTTCTTATCGAAAGCTTCTTTGATTTTTTGTTGATGGCTTTTTGCTTTATCAAAGAGATGCTCCCTTGTCTGTTGTACCTCCACTAGTTGATGCATCCTACTGATCATGTCATATGGTTCTCCTTGTTGGTATTGAACAAACTTTGCCACAAGTAATGCTAGTTGAGTAGGAAAAACAACTCCAGTTCCATAAACTAGTTGAAAAGGAGTAGTGCCAATTGATCTCTTGGTAGTTACTCTATCTGCCCATAGAGAAAACTTTGGCTTTGAATCCCAAGACTTTTTGTTATCCTCTAGCAGTTTTTTGATGATTATTACTAGACCTTTGTTGGAGGATTTTCCCAAGCCATTACCTTGAGGATAATAAGGAGTAGAGTGAATAAGTTGGATCCCAAAATTTTCACAAAAGTTGACCATAGGTTCATCTTTAAAAGTTGCAGCATTATCAGTCTCAATCTTGTTAGAACAACCAAACCTTGAGAAATATCTTCCAGGAAGCCAATGACTACTTTATGTGTTGCATTTATTGTGGGGATGGCATGCTCCCTATGAACTGCCAAGAAAATGCAGTTTCAGTGCCTTATCCAAGGGCTATGGGGTCATTATTTAAAACAAATCAAACAAACTAAAAACTGATATTTACAATGAAAGGAATCCACTCATGGCTTCATGAAAAGTATTTCTTCAAAAAATTCCCATTGACTGGGCCACCAGAAAATTCAGTATCTTCCAAGCTCTGCAATTTGAAAGTGTTATTTTGCAAAACTTCAGAAATCTTGAAAGGACCAATCCACAAGGCTTCGAATTTACCATGTTTTTCCTTGTATTGCCTTTGTGCATCCCATTTGAGCACCCGGTCTCCCAGCTGGAAAGCTTCCTTCTTCACCTTCTTATCGAAAGCTTCTTTGATTTTTTGTTGATGGCTTTCTGCTTTATCAAAGAGATGCTCCCTGGTCTGTTGTACCTCCACTAGTTGATGCATCCTACTGATCATGTCATATGGTTCTCCTTGTTGGTATTGAAGAAACATTGCCACAAGTAATGCTAGTTGAGTAGGAAAAACAACTTTAGTTCCATAAACTAGTTGAAAAGGAGTAGTGTTAATTGATCTCTTGGTAGTTACTATATCTACCCATAGAGAAAACTTTGGCTTTGAATCCCAAGACTTTTTGTTATCCTCTAGCAGTTTTTTGATGATTATTACTAGACCTTTGTTGGAGGATTTTTTCAAGCCATTACCTTGAGGATAATAAGGAGTAGAGTGAATAAGTTGGATCCCAAAATTTTCACAAAAGTTGACCAGAGGTTCATCTTTAAAAGTTGCAGCATTATCAGTCTCAATCTTGTTAGAACAACCAAACCTTGAGAAATATCTTCCAGGACGTCAATGACTACTTTATGTGTTGCATTTATTGTGGGAATGGTGTCTATCCACTTGGTGAAATAATCAGTGGCAGTTAGGATCCAACGATGTTGGCCACTTGAAGTTGGATGGATTTCTCTAATGAAATCTAGTCCCCATTGCTTGAAAGGAACAGATACCATTATAGGATTCGGAGGCAAAGATTTTAGTTGTTGCTTGCCTGAGAATTTCTGACATTTATCACGGGCATTGATCTTTGCACATACATCAGTGAATAAACTAGGCCAGAAGTACCCAACTTTGAGTATTTTATATGTTGTGGTCCTCCAAAAATGATGACCTCCACATAGGCTATCATGAAAATCAGTCATGGTTTTCTTTGCCTCATTTGGGTCCAAGCATCTTAAAAGGATCCCTACAGGATCCTTCCAATACAAAACATGATCAACAATGCAATATCGAATTGCTTTGAGCTTTAAATCCCTCACTTTAGTCTTCTCAAGTCCAGTAGGAGGGTGCAATGTTTTCAAGAAATGGATGAGTTCCTTGTACCAACTACACTCTGTCAATTTGGGGCTAATATGTGAGTTGTTGCTAGTAATATCAGTCTGTTGATATACAGAATATGCATTCATGAAATTAACCCTAACTGCCTTACAATTTGATTCAGCTAACAATCTAGCTAAACCTTTTCCTTTGACCATCTTGGTAGGTTTCATCTCAAGATCAAATTCCATAATTTTGGCAATCCACTTACTTGTCTTTCCATCTATGTCAGGCTGAATTATAATTTCTTTAACATAAGTTGAAGGGACATAAGCAATAATCCTAGAATGCAAAACATATACTATGAAAGCCTTGAGGGATTTGACCAAAGCATAATCTTGCTTCTCCATGATGTCATACCTGATTTCAACATCTCTCAAAGCCCTACTGAAAAAGGAAATAGGCTGCTCCATTCCATCTAAGTTTTTCTGAAGGAGGAAAACAGCTAATGTATCATTTGAGGCAAAAGAAAATATTAGTTTTTTTTGAATAATCAGAGCTGATAAGAAAAGGTGCTTCGATCAGTGCTTGTTTAATTTGATCAAAATAATTCCTAGCTTCAAGTGTCCATTTTACCTCATTCCCCTTTCTTAGCATGGATGTAATGAACTTAACCAACTCAGCAAAATTAGAAATGAATTTTCTCAAGAAGTTTATCTTACCCAGGAAGGATTGGATCTCTTTCTTAGACCTAGGGAGAGACATAGTATTGATGGCCTCTACTCTACTTGGGTCAATTTTTACCCCTTCAGCTGAGACAATATGTCCCAACATCTTACCTTCCTTCATAACAAAGAGGGACTTCTTGGGATTAAGTGACAGTCCAATTTTTTTGCATTTCTGGAACACCTTCTCCAAATGTTGATAGTGCTCTTGATAAGATTTTTAAAACATTGTGATGTCATCCAAGTAGATCACCAAAAACTTATCTTTTTCTCCTATAAAAGAAATATCCATTGCACGTTGAAAGGTTTCCCTTGCATTCATGAGGCCAAAGGGCATCTTGGCATACATGAATGTACCCCAAGGAGTTGTGAATGTTGTTTTTTCCCTATCTTTGGGAAAAACAGAAATTTGAATGTAGCTTGAAAAGCCATCAATCATGGACATCCTAGCTGAGCCTATCACCCTTTGCAAAATATGTTCCATCTTAGGCAAGGGGTGATTATCTTTCCTAGAACACCTGTTTAAATTTCTGAAATCAACACAAAGTCTGATTTCTCCATTCTTTTTCCTAACAGGGACAAGATTAGCTATCCACTCAGAATACCTCAAAGGTCTAATGATCTAAGCATCAAGCAATTTTTTAACCTCCTTCTCCATGATGGGAAACAACATAGGATTGATCTACCTTAGTTTCTGTCTAAATGGTTTGGTATCCTCCTTCAAAGGTATTTTTTGCTCAACAATGCTTGTGTCATAAGTTTGCAAATCATCATACTTCCAAGCAAAGACATCAGAAAATTCCTTTAATAGTTTGATATGGTTTGCTCTTTGTTTTTCTGACAGACTACTAGACAACTTGACATACTTGGGATTTTCATCAGTACCTAGATTGAATTTTGTCAAATTAGCATCCTCATTTCAACCTCTTACTTTGACAACCACGTCATTACTATCAAATAATCTCTCTAAAGGAACCAACCCCTTGGGGATATGATTGATAGGAAATTGGATAATCTTGTGGTATGCAATTTTTTTCAGGAATTTATCAGCATGAGGATTGTTTTCATCATCTAGATCTTGATCAATGTGAAGTGCAGAAAATTCTTCCACTGTTTCCAGAAATATTTTTATCTCAAGATCATCTTCAAAAACCTTCCAATGTTTGACATTTTCCGGTATGGAAGGCCTATATTTTACTTCAACATCTTACTTGAGTTTAGGAGGTAGTGTAACTTTAAAGTTGCTAGCATAAACAACTAGGGAATCATCCAATGCATTCTCTTCTCTAGGAACAAAGGATATGTTGAAAGCTAGGAAGAAATTATCAATAAGATCCCATACCTCATTTATGTAGGTCCTCAATCTTGGATGCTTTGCTTGATATATATTTCTGATCTGATGTACAATCATCTCTGCATCTCCAAAAACTGATAATTCCTCAATATTCATATCTTTATCATCCCTCAGCCCCAAAACTAGAGCCTCATATTCATCAATGTTGTTCGTGGTCTCAAATTTTAACTTGAAAGACAAAGTTATGACTTCTTGAGAGGGGGAAATGAAAACAACTCCAATACTAGCATTATCTTTAGAATATGCCCCATCAAAAAACATTTTCCAAGTTTGAGCATCTTGCTTGATTGTTTCACATGATGTTGGTGATGACTTTCTTATTTCGAGGGGTGGTTGAGGAAGATCAGTGAGCTGCAAAATGTTAGATCCCAAAACATTGTCAACAGCATAAATATGATGGTTTGTGGGATTACCTTCATCACTAATAATATAAGCCAATTGTGCTTCTCTATACAGCCTTTTGTGTTCACCCCCAAAAACAAGTATGGTGGCATAGGAAAGAGCCATCTACAATGTTCCTCCCAACCTCTTAATCCATGATATGGACAATAACATCCTGAACTTAGGGGGAACATCTACAACTACTATATCCATGAATATACTCTTCATGGGAAATTGAAAGAGAGTAACAACCAAATCTTTAATCACCCCTAGGCATTTCACTTTCCTTGAGTCAAAAGAATATAGATCATGATATGATTTGGTGATCTCTAGACCCAGTTCATCCATGAAATATTTAGGCATTAAGTTATGGGATGCACCTGAATCCATCAAGCAATATTGTAAGATCTTGTCATGTACATTCAATGAGGTATAAAAAGGAGGAGAGGAGTCATCCCTATATTCCACTAAGGGTCCCAATATCACTGCAGGTTTTTCATCTTGTAAATTCATTGAATCTGTTGAATGGGAAGAAAAATCATACTGCAACATTTTAGAAATTGACTTCTTGAAATCTTCATTCTTTATCAATTCTAAGAATGGGACTGGAATTTTAATCTTCTGAATTTCATTTTCAAAGTTAAAAGAAGATGGGGATTTCAAATTTTGTTTTACTTCTTGGACAGGGGCTTTAACCACAGGTTGATTATTTTGTTCTTCATTTCCTTTCTTTGGTGCAACCACTGTTTTAGTAGAGGGGTCTGATTTTTGGCGTTGATTGAATGTACTAGGATTTCCCTCTTATTGTTTTGACCTCAAGTTGTACTTATTTTGATTCCCATTTTTTTTCTCTCTTACTTAACTCATTTAGTTGGTTTTTCATCAGAGACTCTTCATAAGCAGATTGAGTTAGGTGAGGGGAAGTAGATGTGTCTCCCAGATAGTGAATTTCTTGATCAGCTTCCTCATTTTCTCCTTGTTCATCATAAACCAGATTATTTTGAAGACGGGTCTGAACCTTTTGATCATATATATTCCTATGATCTCTTTGAAGAGTTTGAGGTGCATTATTTTGTCTTCTGAAATTATTCTTATTTCCAAAATCTTATGTGTTTCTATTAGTTTTCCTCCCCTCAAGTTTCATTTTTTCCATTTCTGCAGAAAGTGACTTGACTAACTTAGTCAATTCACCCATCTGAGGATTATTTGTTGAAGCATCAGAAGTGGAAGCTTTTGCCTTTTGTTTCCTCCTATCCCTATCATATTTTCCTCTAAATTTGTCTACAGCCAATATGTTTGATTCCACTTCTAGGGAAACATCTTGCATGTGGGCTAGTGAAGTAGATCTTCCCTCTCTTAACGAAAGAAAAAACTCAAGGTCAAAGGCACTAGCATAAGTTATTTTGGAAGAAGTTTTAGTAGGCTTGATTTCAGTAGGGATTTTATTATACATTTTGTTCAACCTTTTGAAAAAGTCTGACACGGATTCACCTTCCTTTCTTTTGAGAGCACCAAATTTAGTGATATAGTATAGAAAATACTTCTTGTCACCCCAGTGCCTTAAAAAGGCATCATCAAGGGATTCAAACCCATCAATTGATCCAGGAGCTCAACTCCTAAACCATTTTTTGGCTTCACCATCAAGGATTTCTAGAAAAAATCTCATCCAAACATCCTCATTCTCAATATTTAGATTATCAGCATAGCTATAAAAAGTTGCAAGGTGTTCTTCTACAGTGATATCCTCCTCTCCTATGAACTTGGGAATATACTTTAGAAAATCTCCTATTGTGAGGGAATTCATAGGCTGAGGAAGCACCAGAGGGGCATACCTAGTAGCCACAATGGCATCCATTCTATTCCTAGGAGGATTAGCCCCTGCCATTTGATTAGGGAAATGTGGATTCTGAATTCTAGGAGAAGTGGGAGGTGATTTGACAGGCAAAGATGTAATATGTATATCATGTATCTTAGGGAAAGGAAGAGTATAAGATGGAGGAGTTTCAATTTTAACAAAAAGTGGTTGGGTCTTGGAGGTGGATGGGGAAAACTCAAGAGGGACAGAGGTTCCTTCTTCTTTGGTCACAACAAATTTAAAAGAATGAGGAGAGGGAGAACCTATGAAGGGAAAATCCTCTAGACTCTCAAGCCTAAACTAATTTACAACTTCAGGGGATGCAAGAACATCAAAATTTTCAAGATTTTATTCTTTCAACTAAGGAGAAAAAGATGATTATTCAACAGGAAATTATCCTAGTTTTAAATTTTCAGAAGCTTCAAAAGTAGGTAATTTAGAAATGCTAGATACAACTACTAGTGTTTGAAAAGTAGAGTCGGGAAAGTCCCTAGCAGTACCTGAGAAAATAGATGAAGAGGCTCCTTTTGAAACCTTTCCTTTCTTGATGATCTTTTCTGGGTCAGCTTCAGGTGCATCCAGAGGTAAATGTGGAGTAGACCTCGTGTGTCTACCTTTGGGAGCCACAACTGAAACAATGGAGTCGCCAGGTGCAATCTGCAATATTCAATTTATTGATCACTGTACACCCTCAGAATCAGTATTTTTCTCTGTCATACAACCCAAGGAAAAGTATTCAATATGTTCCTCAGCAATGGCACCAAGAGTGGTATCACTAAAAGTCACACTTTGACTACTAAAGTGTAAGATCAACACCCATCGGGATGTTAAAGATAACTTTTTTTCACATCTCACTCCATATAATATGCACCAACAAATAAGGCTTTGAGTAACTTAGATCAGGTTTTAAGAAATAAAATGGATAGGTGGAAGACTCAATAAGAAAGATGTAATATGCCTACCATCTACATTTGGTAGTATTGACAGACATATGAAGAAAAACCCTCTGAAAAAAGAACTTCTTATAATCAAAGAGGAAACTCTCATATAATTATAAACAGTATCACAACAGATCCTCCATTGCAACAAAGATACAATTAAGCCAACTGAAGCATTCAATATATTGCAATCAGAATAAGATAGAAACAAGATGATAAGGAAAAAGGATTGATTTATGTTATCCAATGTGTCTTAGGTCTAGTACATACAATAGGATGTATTCTCTGTTACAACATCAAAATATGAGTCTCTCTCCAAAAATTCGAACCTCCATCAGTCTTACCATGCCTATCTTATAGTCTAGACTATCATTGACAACTTTACAATTCGAATAAGAACTCCTACATAGGATTCCTATGCCTAAAGATGGCATGACTACAGTTGTACAACAGAAATAAAACAGAATGTTAAAATTCAGGCTAATGTTGGCAATGTTTGCAACGTCTTCTTTATGGTTGATGAAGTGTCCCTTTGAGCACATCTTCCTTTGGAAGGTGGCCTCCCAGCTCGCAACTGACCCTTAGACAACTGGAAAGCATCCATCTTAACACATGGAAACTATTCATCCCTTCAAAAACTCCAAGACATGAGTTCACAGTGCTAGTTCGCAGTGCCTATCTATATCATCCAGTTCATAGCGCCAGGCGCTGCGAACTTTCTTGTAGTGGCTTGATTCATTTGATAAAGTCTTAGAACATTCCAAAAACTATCTCCAGTGCCCCAAACTATTATAACAACTTATAATATTGGTACATGACTAGAAGAGAATGTCCCGGCAGCTAAACATGGTTTATAAAGCATAACCATCCTCAAAATTGCAAAATGCATTAAACAGGAAACTTGTCAAAAAATGATATTGATTAAGGAGGTTCAATTTCTTCATTTTTTAAATCTGGAGCTTCTCATGGTCACAACTTTAGCCAATATGTCCAGATTTCTCTTGGCAAACTCTTCTTTAAAAGTTTGTAATTTTTCCTTTAGCTTTTTTATCAGAGCTTGATAAGATATTTTTTGTCTATATATATTTCTAAGCTGCTTATGGAGGGGCAAGAATATTTTAGCCAAAAAAGTTTCCTTGTCAATGGACTTATGATGAATATCTATCACTTCCTTAAATTTCCTTCTAACACTCAAGTCTTCCTTTCTCATCCTATCAACTTCAGCTCTTGCTTCCTTGAGCTGTCTTTTGAGCCTCTTGAAAGTGGGATTGTTTTCTTCTTGGGGAGTAGTGATATCAACAATTTCAATGGGTTGTTCAACCAATTTGGATTTACCTTTTCTCTTTGCTGAAATTTCTACTACAACACTTTTCACAGGAACATTTTACTTGGCTACTACCCTAGTAAAAGGCCTTTTGGACTCAATCTTGTCTGCAACCATAGGTGAAGGGAACATGAGCTTTCTTCCTCTGAGGCATATGGATTTTCTTGGAGGAACTTTCATAGGGATGGGCTCTGCCATGGGTGAAATTTCTCTATGTTAAGGTTGTGAAGGCCCTCGTGTTTATGTTTCATTTGTATCAGTTATAGCAGCACCTCTTTTCTTCTTGTTAACCTATATAGACACAGTCTTATCCACAGGAGTAGGGCTTTGTATTTTAGACTGTGGGGTGGGTGAAACATTTAGCTGAAAGTGTGATGTAGTGAGGAATGTTTCCCAATCGACATTTGTCTTTCTTAACTCTTCCATGACCAACATTTTAATAAGGCCGGAGTGAAAGACACTTGTGTCGACTTGTTTAGATTTGGCTTGAACTCTATCAACCATCTTACCAATGCTTATAAAGAAGTAAAAAGGGAGATTCATTGTTTCTTTCCCTGTGAAGTGTAATAGCAACATGATGTGATATTTATAAACCATGTTAAATCTTCCCTCACAGGTAAAATACCTTTGAATAACCTTCAAAATTTTATCAAAACCTTGAAGCATATGATTTATAGGGACCCCTTTCGACAAGTTTTCCTTTTGATGCTCTGGTTTAAGAAATTCCTTAGAGAAAGCAACATTTAATGTCATAGCCTTGAACCATTTTTCTCTTATGTTGAGTATCTCTATTGCAACTGAGATGGACATCTATGAAACTTCAAATACTAATATTCCCACCTTGGTTTTAGTACCATCAAAATTTAATGCAAACTCTCCGGCCACCTTTGGATGCCCCCTTTGCATCTTTTGACAAAAAATGATGCAGTGTACTCTCTGAAAAGCTTCTCTGATCAAAGGGTCGGAATCAAGCAATTTCATGTCATAAGGCTTTGTCCTTACAATTTCACCTCCCTTATGAGCTTTTCTATGATGTTGACTATCTATACTGACATTGAGGAATTCTTTCTATGAGTTGTAATAACAGGTAGATGTACAAAGACAGGGAATATAAGAAAATAGGGTTTTGATGACAAATTATTTTCAACAGGCTGACCTTGTACATAATTTGTATACAACTCACTTTATGCACATTCAGGAATAAGACAGGGCATCCTTCAAACAGGATATATAAAGAAAGGCAACTGGAATTTATACTAAGAAGGAGACACCTGTGAATTCTCTCCTTAAAATAGGGTTTTTATGACAATACAAGTATCATTTAACATCATGATAATGTATGCAATTTTTAAACCTAGTTCGACAGTTGATCAACCACAAAAATCAATTTGAGATGGGTCCAGAGTCGCTCTTTTAATTTTGAGCTTGCAAAATATGCAGGAGAAGGTTTTTTCAACCAAACTGGAACAGAGGATTCGTAGCATTGAATATGCAGCACAAATTTCGCAGCGCCAGAGCAGAGGGTTCACAGCGTTGGGGAATATCATTGGAGCAAATGAATTATGAGTAATGGGAAGGATATACAGGGTCTTAGAGGTGATGATGTTTAATGAGTAAGTTTTAGAGCATGAAGGAAATGAATTTGAAAGCAAGCAGCAACAGAATAGAACAGTTCGTAGCGCCGAGGGGTGAAACTAGGAAAAACCTCTCTTTCAACCTTCAAACACCGTGTAAACTCTCATGGAGTACCTGGTGGTCCTGAGTTTGATGCTAGTGTATTTGAAATTGCACAAGAGTGTCTGCAAGTAGTCCAACCTCCAACACTCTCCTTCAGCCAGTTCACAACGCGAGTTTGCAGCACATGTCTGCAGTTTACCAAGTTCGCAGTGCCTAGCTCAAACACAATTTGCACACTTGGAGGAAGTTGTTAGAAACTTTTATGACATAATCCATGAGAATATGTTTAAAAGACAAGCTTTGAAAACAATGATATCTTCTTTGACACGATCCTTAAATGCAATGATAACAATGAATGCATGGAGTATTTTGAGTACGATGCGAACTCTCCTAGTGAGTTGGCAGTGCATAGATCAAATCTGATTTGACAGCTAAATGGATAAAAGGTGACAAAGGAAGATCTTTTGTAAAACATGGAGGTGTGACGTGTCAAGGTGATGATGGAGAGTTCAAATATGTGACTCGTGAAGGTTTATTCAATTTTCCATGATAACAAAGACATAACCCAAGGACTCTAAACCAAGGCCAAACTAGCTTTAACTTACTTAAATCAAAATTTGAATTATGTCTGTAGCAAGAAGACATAAAAAAACCTATAACTCAAAAACAAAACTGAAATGATTTTTTACCCTTACAATTCTATGTGATATCAATACATTTTTTTTTTATGCAATCATGTATATTCTACTGTATATAAATGTAGATATACTTATTACACTTTATTTCTATGTTTGTAGATGGATCGTGAAGATGGTGAACATAAAAATCAAGTCGATCAAGAAAACATTAGGTTAAATAACCAAAGTACAATATCAACTACAAGTGATGAAGAAATGAAGCATGCACGCAGCTCGAGTGATGACAACAATTCAAGTGATGAATGACAATCAATATAATTGAATGCTATTGCAAGTTGTATGTTTTGGAATATTTGTCTGTGAAAATCATGGATTATGTTTAGTGTACTCGATATATTGTCCCAATTGCATGAGGACATGTTCACAATAAGTGTAACAACTACATTGGTTATATCTTGATTATTGTGGACTTTTACGTTGTCTCATTTTGTATGACCATGGGTCTCTTATTCGTATATAATAAAATGGGTTTCTTATTTTATTGCATTGTCGAATGTTGTAAAATGTTGTGTTGTTGATTAATTAATATGTGGATGATTTACATTGTTACAAATA
>ML806269.1:88597-124920 GCA_009831015.1 Picea engelmannii
CCAGGGTCAAAGTAATGAATGGCAGGTCGTAACCAAAAAGAAAAAAAATGTTTATCAACGGGAAGATGTAAGGACGCGAAGCCGATCCGGCTCGCTGAAATAGCTATTAACAAGAAGTAATCTGAGTAATGTGGTAACGTTTCTAGGATTTTGAATTTTGAGTGATAGATCACTCTCGATGTAAAGGACCTAGTGGCTTGCCAATTTACTGGCAGTCCATCTTCTTAATATAATCCATAACCGTTCTCGTTAAAAAAAAAAAAAACAAAGAATAGCGTCAAAATCTTATCTCAAATATTCGAAATTTCACTACCGTTCGGTTCACAGAGTAATACAAAAACACCGGTGCTTAGTAACAAAGAATATCGCCATCATTTCATCTTAATTATTCAAAATTTCACTACCCTTTGGTGCACAAAGTAATATACGCACCGGAATGCATGAATTATACAAGAATTGGGGCGTACATAACATGTAAAAGCATCGGTGCATTAACTGAATTAGAAAGCATCGGTGTTACATACACAAGCAATGTGGAACCAGTGTGTAACAATTGTAAGAGCATTGGTGTTGCATACAACAAAAAGGCGAATTTGATGCGCACTATATATAAAAGCACCGATGCTTTTAAATTTATATGTACGCATCGATGCTTTTGTATTAAATTCACACGGGTGCGCTTTAAAAATACAGGCACTGGAAAAAAATTATCTTTGCTTCAACCTTCGCCTGCCCAAAAATATTTAGTTATATGGAACATCCGCTAAAACCTCCACTTCAAATAGTGAAGGTTGTAGCAAAGGTTTTTTTGAAATTTTTTCCAAATCTTGTAACACTAAAAACCTCTGCAAAAACCTCCACCAGAAGGTGTTCTCCTTGTAGTTTCAGTAAAGGTTGTAACATGTTTGTTGTATGTTTACGTTCATCTCTTACCTATTGGCATTCAAGGCATCTTGTCATATGTTCTGCAATATAATTTTCATCCTAAGCCAAAATTATTGTTTCTTGGCTATAACAATCATCTATTGGTAGCCTAGATGTCTCAAGTATGGTTTCTTATGCAATTATTCCATGATGATGATTCTTAGCTCTATTAAGTTAGGAATGTACAACCTATCCTTGTAGATCAACAGTTATTTTGCATTCATCTGGTAACCTGTGTATTTTAGTTCAGATTGTTCTTGTAGCAAACCATTTTTTACTCATATGAAGTGTTCATCATCAATAGATATTCTTTCACTCTTTTTTTTTAGATCAATTTCACAAATACTGGTGGCTACCATACATACTAGTTGCATGCTTCTACTGAGTGTATATTCTACTTCATTTTCTTTCCCTTTTATATGTGTTATCTCAAAGTCATATGCACTAAGGAAATCCAAACACCTAGTTTGTCTGGCATTCAAGTGTGGTTGATCAAATAAATGCTTCAGCCCATGGTGATCTATCATTAGCATGAATTTAGTACCTATCTAGTAATGGTGCCACATATTCAATGCATGGATTATAGCAACAAGTTTTAGGTCATGGTAACATAATTCCTCTCATAATCTTTAATCTTTCTGGATTCATAGCATCTCACATGGTTTGCTTGCATAATAACTCCACCAAGTCCTTCTCCACATGCATCTACACGCATTACAAAAACTTTGTTTGGGACTACTATTTTCAATATTGGAGCACTATAAAAATATGTTTCAACTACTAAAAAATCTTCTCAAACTTTCCTTTTTTTGTAGTGAAATTATTGGGTAACCAAGCTTAGAGAATCCCTCAATGAATATTTGAAAGTAACCTACAAATCCCATGAAGTGAACGGGACATACAAATTAGGGGCTGGTAGACCTTTGTAAGAAGTGGAAGGACCTCCATAAGATGTGGAGGGATTGATGTAAGAGGTGTTGGTCCCATGATAGAGAGGGTGAGATCCATCGTATATAGGATCATGGTTTACATAGGGTACAATGGGTCCCCCATATGATGTACTATATACCACATAATTATTTCCATAAAGGATAGTACAATGGAATAAATACAATACCAAACTAGTGGTGTGTACAAGTGACCCAATGATATCATCTGCCACATGAGATGCTCCCAGTGTTGGAGGTTCATCAAAAGTGTATTGTGGAGTGTCTAAGATGATGGTATATAGATATTGTAATTAAGCATATATTAGTTCAAACTATTGTGCCTTAAGGATCCCCTCTTCTTTAGTTTGAGGCATGGTGGTGGTCACAACTTTGGCGATGGTAGGAAAGAGAGATTTCAAAAAGAAAACCACGATGAGAGTCTTCTAAATCAATCTTACAAAGTCTACATCACCAGTGCCACTCATGGATGTGGTATGTGATGTGGGTGATGGTGGTTTGATGTAACATAGTAAATATCTCAACTCCTATAATATGGTGAATTGGTGATTGGAAGAAGGTTAAGAAGATCGTGGCAAGGGACGCAATGGTGATTTGGGTACCAAATAGAAGCTCAACATACCATTTGGCATAAATACACTAGGGCTTCACCTTGTTGACCAATATCTTATCACATTCATTCATAAAGGGGGTTTTAAAATTGTGAAAAATAAAGTTAATATATTGTAGGTATTGGGGGGAGATGTGGGGTCTTAGGGAGTTTATAGGTATCGGGGGGCTATAATAAGGGGTATCTAGCAAAAATAAGGGTTTCTTTTATTAGAAATATGTATTGGGAGGGGAGTTCAACAAAAGTATTTTGGGAGGTATTTATCAATATCTAGTAAAATTAGGGCTATTCTTTAATTTCCCATGAACGAAGGTGCTATGTCACGGGTTTACTGAGTGAAGACCCCATGTAGAAATACTAGTGAGCTTTCACTAAAAAAAAAAATTGCCTAAGAGAATCTTATGTGATATTGATGGAGGAACACCATGTATGAAATTCATCACATAGTTGGTGGGGTCCTCCTTGGTTAGACCTTCAAATTTGGGGATACCAAATGGTAACTTAGTTGACATTGCAACCAAAGTGGCATTTTTTTGGATAGGTTCATTGACAAACTGTGATAAGTATGGAGGTTCAGACTCGCCATAAACAAAAAAATCCATGGGACAAGGTTGACAACTCAGTTGGAAATAGAGAATCCTACCCCTTTGGGGATTTCTCCCCCTCTAGTGATTCCTCCACCATCATGAAGAGGTGGAGGATGAAGAGGGAGTGGGGGGGAGGAGATTTAATGTTTAGACATGGTTAGAAAAGTGTTTTTGGTTCATCGAGTGGCAATGTGCCTAAATGATTAATTAGGTGGAGGTGGAGACCATGGATCTAAAGAGATCGCCTATGATTGGAAGGGCTCACAACAGTATCACTAATCTCAAATCTATATGTATAATTTCAATCAACTAAGTGTTTCAAAAGAGGTGTGTTTATATTCAAATGTTCCCAAAGAAAACTTGCCAAAGGTGAACGAGTATGAAAATAGGTATAAGTGTACATTGTTTTTTTCAAGTGTGTTTCTGATGGTATTTCAACAAGGTTTCAATAATAAGTTTAGGTGATGGTGAAAAAGTAAACCACACACCTTTGGGACATTAAGAAGGTTCAAGCAATCCATAATGGATCAAAAAGGGCACTCCAAATGTCTCAACCAACAGTGATGAAAAATACCTCGATTAAGGCACATGAAGGTACAAATTAGTAACTATAGTGCCACACCCAAAGTGGTGAAATCCAAGGGGTAAACATTTTCTATATCAAGTGCCCTCGCAATCCCACGAAAAGCCACCTAGTGGAAAACCTATGATTGCTCACTAGGTTACCTCTTCATAAATTGTGGACAATGGATTTTCGACTTTGAATAATCAATGGGTGGATCACAGCTTCAAAGAACTAGAAGGATTTGTTAAACTATTGACCTTGACCTAAGCATTGATACCCAAAAGATAGTGTGTCCTTTGGACTAGAAAAGTACATCTGCTCTAAAGGATTCCAATCTCCCTAGAACAACGTTTATATTTCAAGGAAAAATAATTATGGGGTGTAATTTGGATGCCTAACTCCATAGTGCTAACCTAGACTATAAATTATCTTTGGTCCTCTTGAGAGGATTTAATCGCTTAAATTAGTTGATTGATTTTTAAAATGTTGGCTTGGTGGCATGAACCGTGTCTATTTTCTTTTAAAGAATGTTGAAGAAGGTATCAATCTTCTAGTCTTTTTTAATTATCCAAGATCACTTATGAGCGGAAGAAGAAGAATAAAATCTAATGTGGGAAAGCATAATTCAATGTTGCAGAGTCTTTAAGTCCTTCGTTGTGTGGACAAGTGATATGATCAATTGAAATTGACAATGAATTAAAATTGATTTCAAGAATAAAATTAAAAAGTGACAAATACTTGAAAGAAAATATTACATCCTTTATCAATATAAGTTCCTTAACTCTAAGCAATTTAGTGAAAAATAACAATAATAAGACATTCAATAAATATTGGAAAAAATAACATGTTAAAATCACCTTTAAGCAAATTGAAAAGTAAATTCAAAATCATATTTAAAGGGTAGTATGCATGTTGTAGAAGCCATGGTGGTGTAATAACATGGTTGAGACAGAGCTTATATGCATGACTTTAAATCATGTGAGTTTCAAAGAGAATCTTGTGTGATTGTGTATAAATATGGAAAACAAATACGAGAATTCCCAACAATGGAAGAAAAATCATTTTTTTTAAATATTGTCATCATAGTTGTGTGCTTGGGTGAGGAGGGTATCTTATTATAACCTGCAAACTAACAGACATTTATAAATAGCTTGAGGGACAACCATGAACAAGATTAATGGCTCAAAGTCCCCAATTTGGTTACCATAATATTGTGTTGGTTTTCGAGTATGTATGTGTACCAAAAAGCACCTCTCAAATGGTTGTTAAGAGTTGAGGAAGATAAATGTGAGTGACAAATAAAACTAATAAACCCGTATGCATACATATGAACTAATAAACCATTCAAAACATGAATTTAAAACATTTAAATAGCATATTGAGGGGAAGCAAAAAAAAAATTATTAAGCCAATGGACATGCAATAAAACTAAATAACATCACCTGAGGAGTGGCATGCAGACATGGTCTCTTATTTTCTCCAAGGAAGGGTTATTTGTATCCTCTAGTTGGATACCTCTATTTGAGGAGCACTCAAATAGCACTTTCCCTTATGCAATCAAGACTTTGAAGAGATATTTGGACAACGTGAGACCAATCAAATACAAGAAATGTAAGTGGAAGCAAGGGGCTTCTCTCTTTGTCACAATCTTTGCAGCATAACTTTAGTAAAAAAACGTATAGAATGCATGGAAGATGCTTTTATTTATAAGATAAATCTAGTCTTGAAAATGCACAAGGTCCAATCATGGGTACACATGTCATTGAATTGACCAAACGGTTTGTTTCCCCACAAAGAAACTAAAGTTGAGAACCATGGAAATCCATAGAGTAATGCACATTAAGCAATTAGATATGTCAAATATGAAGAACACTTTTCATGTTTAAATATAAGAAAAAGGAGGAATTTTGGAATTACTACATGAGTGCACGAGAAGTTGGAAATGGTGTATTGCATTGTTTTTATTTTCTTATTTGCAGATTGTTTTTTTGCAAGGACCTTGGTGTTCATATTTGAATACCATGTTCTTATGGAAATAAGAGAATGCAAAACTTGTGTTATATATGTTTTTAGAATTAACATTCACGATGGAATGAAAGTCAAATAGTGTCACGGTCACTCCAGTGAAAGTCGACAAAACAAGCGTCTTATTTAGACATAGTTGATAAAAAAATGGTCGTCCATTACTCGTGTATTATATGTTGCTTGGTTTGTATGCAAGGCCATGTTGTGTTTGTCCATGGAAGTTATTAATTGGGTTTGAATTTCAACATGTCAAGATTGAATTATCCTCCCAATATGGCATGTGTATAGCTTAGAATCAAAGTGTCATAACTAAGCCAATGGAGAAGCAAGTGATACATAGACATTTACAACTCTTATGGGAACATTGTGAATTATCAAATCAAACATAATAGCCTAAATATGTCAAGTTGCATATCTTTCAAAATTGCACATAACTATGTTTTTCTTGTAAAGAGTTGTTGTCACATGCATGCTCATTTTGGAGTAGTTGAAATGAGTTGCAAGTGTATCACTCACTTGAACTTTGGTTGTACAAGTCTCTTATAGGCATATGATATTTTCTCTCATCATGGCACAATTATTAACTATGTCAATAGCATGTAATGACAAGCTCCTCATGTTGAAAGAGCATATCATTGCATGATTTCCAATGCACATCAAAGCAAGGTTATTTGCACATTCCATTGTACACTTATTTGGACTATTTCCAATTTTGTAGATGCAAAAAATATCTCCTTGTTCAAATTTTTCATAAGATAAACGGGATGTCCCTCACATGAGACAATGCTATGTAAACCAATCCATGTTTTCTAACACCTTTTGGGTTGAAGTTGAGCACATCCATTATGACACCCCATGATATATGGGTGGTTATTGTGCATACAATATGTACTAGAAATATTTGTTTCACAAAACTCAATTTTCTTTTGTTAAGAATCTTTCTCGGCACCCTAAGTATTGGTGTCCAACAAGCAAAATTTCCTTCTTTGAATAAGTTCTCCATGACTGACATTGATATGTCCCAATTGGTGAATTCATTAACTCTATCCAAGCAATGTCACTTATGTCATGTGTGTAATAATTGAATATCCCATATGACCCATTGACAAGGCATCTTGGATGTCATAATTATTGGTAATCAACTCAACAAGCATATTTAAAAAAAAAAAAAAACTACTAGTCTAGGAAGTGAATTGTGCTCTCCTCCATAATCTCTCCTTGTGTGTCATATATGTTCAAAGTGTATGGATATCCTTCAACAAAGGGATGACATTTTGTTGTTGTGATTATCAATGTCTTTATTTCTATGAAATAGTAATGGGAATGTTGGATCGAATGGTGGGTTCCTATAACAAGAAGAATTCAATTATTCAATATCATCTATAATTTCGCAATTGCTTCTAATGTGATTTAGGATATATGGAAAATGCATGTCGATTTGTCTCATTAGTTATTGGAGCGCAAAGAATCTGAAATTATCTTTTCAAAAGGAATATGGAATTTTTCCACCATGCAATGGAGGTTCAATAATCGAGGCATCATAGACAATTATAAGAAGGGTTGTGGA
This sequence comes from Picea engelmannii, assembly GCA_009831015.1. Classification (NCBI taxonomy): domain Eukaryota; kingdom Viridiplantae; phylum Streptophyta; class Pinopsida; order Pinales; family Pinaceae; genus Picea; species Picea engelmannii. The sequence goes on from ML806269.1 coordinate 95,823, forward strand.
CTCTTGAGCATTACATTTGAATTGCTCATGGGTCCGAAAATATTCATAAAGGACTATCTATACTAGGGCCCACAAGGAGGTTCTTCGATCACATGGGATGATAAAATCACATATGATAATGAGATTTTGGACAAAAATGATTGAGACCTCTAAGAATGATTTCAGTCCCAAAATCTAAATTGTTTGGTAGATTTAGCAATATAGGGAAGCAACCAATGTTGAACGAGATAGAGGAATCCATTAACCATATCTCTTCCCTATCATCTCACTCAAAATTATGACCATCTCATCAACAAATTAAAAAGTTGTGACCTGACCTCAAGTTGTTCCAAATACTAGAGAGCTTGTGACACCTCTTGTTCCTTTTTAGTCAAAGAAGGATACCAAAAACAAAGACCATAAAACTTAATATTTTTTAGGAAGCCCCACTTCCAAAAGTTAATGCCTTTCTCTTTGTCATTGACATATGATTCAACCACTAATATCCACATCCTTAAGGATTTAATTAACTAAATAAACAAGTACCAAAAATCCCCAATTTGTTTGTGAAACTTGCGTACCAATCTTACATACTAAATTAATAAGTTGTGCATTAATAATCTACACTCCAAGGACTTAAGCAATTTTCCAACTTCATATCTATAAGCGTAAAATGTAGAAATATTTGATAGGCAATCAACAAGGGTAAACAGTTACTGAGGAAGAATCATCATCATAATACTCACATGTTGGCCATAGTAATTCCTTCAACTATTTTCATAATTAGTTAATAAAACAATAATTTTAATACATCGCTTATGCGCATTAAATTTCAATTGTCAAGGAGCTTCTTACATCTGTCGATAATCCTAAAAGATCATAAGAAATCTATCTAGTAATCAATTGTAAAAGCACAAGAAAACCCTATGTAATCCCCTTAAAATGCCATACATTTTTAATTTGTTAATAATCAAGTTACAATAATATTGTGAAACAATTATATAAGCACATACAATTAGTACATTTATAATTAAACCAATCTATCATTCAACAATATTGAACACAAGTAATATAATTTCCCATTAACAATTTATTAAATGACAAATTATTAATTTCCTCATTATTACAATAATAAGAAATATATATATATAATCCTTTTAACAATGTTAGAAATTTTGGTCGACACTATAATAGTGAATTCATTACTAACCTTATTAATTAAAAAAAAATAGACATCCAATAATCAACATTGAATTGAAATAATAATTTATTTTTTTTACATTTCAAAGGAAAATGTCAACCTTATAACTCGTAGTCTTTAAATTGTAATTATTAATTTAGTTATACCAAAATTTATTAATTACATGTGTAATCTATATATATATATATATATATATATATATATAATTAAATGCTTATATATATAAAGAGGAAGTTTCGATTCGTTTTAGCATTGTAACCTTCGTCGAGAAGGACCTCAATGGAGACTTACGCTTGCTCAATGCTTGAGTTGTTAACGGACATGAATCCACATTAACGACAGTCGAGTTGTTTAAATTATTAAACTAGATCATTATGGACAATTCTTCATAGAAAATATATTTTTTACATATATAAATGACAAGAATAAAAATGTCAATAACGTAGATTGTCATCTCATACATGTTGATATATATTGTTAAAATGTGCTATCAATTAAAATAATTGTACACTTAAATAATCAAAAACTTCATTGATACCTCCCTGTCAACGCTAGAGGTGTTCTTCTTCCCTCTTAGCCCCCCAAGCTGCAAAGGGGTCACACACAAAATCTCATACCAAAACTAGTTCAAGCTTGCCATGACAAGGAGAGGCTTCCACCTCTTGCACAAGCTTGTAGCCCAACTCACACAAGTAAACTTAGTCACAAAACAATTTGATAGCATTCCATTTATCCAACAATAGGGTGCTTTCCCTCTTCCTCACCATTCTTTTTATAGGAAATTTCACCTTGACACTTGTCATCTCATGCACAATTAGCTAATTTTTAATAATTAAATTAAAGATTATTCACTCCAAACCCATGTCACACTTTCCCCCATGTTGCACATGTTTATTTATTTTTAATTTAAATAATTGTGCATTTTCCCTCACACTCACAATTAGTTCCTAGATTTCCTCCTAGTTGTCCCTTAGTTCTCCAATTTCTCTTTTATTGTGTCTCCTAACTAATTTACAGATGGAGTTTGATTAGAACTCTTCTCTTAGTTAGTATTTAAAGTTTGATTGACTTAGGATACTAACTCTATGTTGACAACCCATTCTCTCATGAATATAATTTATTTTCATTAAAATTCATTTTTATTAATTTCATGCACACATTGTGCACATGCCTTAATTTTTATTCTTATTCTCTCTTTACTAGTGTTTATTTAGTCTAAATCCCTTAACCCATTTTATAACCTTTATTTAGTCAAACATTTAGACTTAGACTTTTAATTATGTTATCTGGTTTATAACTTAATAATAATTTGTATTCTCTTCTCTAACAAAGTCTAAGTATTCATTTTATTTTATAAGGTCTTCTAGATTTCAATTGACTCATAATTTATTCATGCGATGTTCCATTCAAGACGCACCTCCATGCTCCAATGGTGCCACTTGTCATTGACTTAGTTTGGAAGTTGTCTGACGCTTGGAGTCAATACTCCACTTGTCGACCTTGTGTGAGACTAAGGGCTTACTGAGGAATAAGGAATTTGTCTTATTGTGTGCCCCTAAGGAATCATCATGAGTGATTGTCTCAGTCTGCCCTCATGGCATCGTAAACCTCTCGGAAAAAGGTATTCATTAACCTTCAATTTAGGTCACGGCAGGAGCGCTAGTAGGTTTTGATAGGGATGTTGTCACACCTCTCCCTCATCCATCTGATATATGTGTATGACCCCTTTACTCCATATGTGAGTCAGATTAGCAAGCGTCACCATGCCTTCATCCACTGACAAAGAAATTATTAATAGTTCATATACACGAAATCCATACTGAAATTATCATCAATAATGTATGCATATAAATCAAGTACTCATAACCAAAGTAAATAGTCCACTCCCTAACTCAATTCGGAGTCCAAGGAAGTTTGTTGATGCCATAAACATCATCATCGTGTCACGTTTCATGCACACTCATGAAACATCATCATAATACATGTCAATGTTATACATCAATATCAATAACATACCAATTTCAATTCTAAATCATAGAATAAACACATAAACCAAAAATGATAATCACAATGTACCATGTTTTAACCAGATCACTTGCTCGCAAGTGTCCTCAAAGAATATGTCAGTGTATGAAATGTGATCAGTGGAACTGGATGTTACAGCTCTTAACTTTTGCGAACTTAAAATCAAGGAGAATAACTAACCCATCTAGGTATCCCTTCTACAAGAAGGCCAAGGAATCTTCATAGCATATCTTATTTGAGTGTGAGGCAATAAAAGTAGTATAGTTCATTTCCTTAAAATATGCAAACCAAAGGGCAATAAAAATATTTAGTGAAAAAAGCTATCTACCTTGAGAAACTAATATGAAGAAAGTCTAAGAGAGAAACCTTTACCCAAAAAATATGGCAGTTGTTCCCATAGTTCATTCTCTATGGACCAATCAATCTAGTCAAAGACTTAATTTAATATAATCACAAATTAAAAAGGGAAAATACAAATTTGATCCTAGTAGAAGAAGCATGGTTACAACTCTGAGATTTTAACTTAATCCTTACTCTAGTTAAAGCTCCTCATTTGAAACCTCTAAGCCTAGATAGCATCTAGACATGGGGGGTATAGAATGTTGGATTCACTTTGAAAATCTCTTCACTCTATTCTTTGATGGAGTGGTAAAGGAAAACTTAGGCCCCACGTGTGCAAGGGATGTCACCTATCACTCGAGAGGATATTTTCTTCTTGATTTTGCATGGTGATCAAGGCATACTTCATATATCATTGTCGAATCTTTCACAACATGGCAGGGGATTCATCTGCCATTAACTACTATGTACAAAGAAATTTATGGTGGGGGTACTCCACCCTAATATTAGACATGACGAGAGGATTTTCCTCCTTTCAAGATTTTAAATTGCAAAAAATGGTGATGAAAATATAATAGATTCAAAGTAGTTTCTCTAAAGTATTTGTATTTCATATCTAAAGAGAACATAAATCTTACACAAATATGAAGTAGAATGAAGGAGGGATAATTAAAGAAAACCAAACCAAGCAATTAGTGAGAGGCATTGAACAATTTCCATTCCTTAAACTAAAATGAAAAAGAGAAAAAAAATTACAAGACGAAGAGTCATGGAGAAGCTCTTAAACCATCAAGAGACTATCATGACATCAACTATAGCTTGAACATTAGGTTGATAGCTAGGTGGAAGAAGGATCCTTGAGATTAATCATGCATGATACTCCAGTCACAAGACATTTAAGAAGTTAGGTAGTAGGGAGAGAAGTATAACTTCTCAGGAGTCAAGTCTTATCACTCTACTTTGCTTAAAGAATTTTGAATTTCTAATGTGTGATGGCATGGAACATCACTGTAAGCAAAGGCATTTTCACTTCTAAGAAAAGGACAACCAAATATCATAACAAACATACAAATAATCCTCCAAAGTAATCTGGAAAATCATGTTGATTTTTCTATATGAAATGATATATGATCGATATATTATTATAATGATGAGTGTTCCATATATAGAGAACATATGGTGACCATCCATGAAAGGATGCATCCCTTGGATAATAAATAACTACTTATTTATTATATATATTTATATTAAACTGGCCTCCCCAACAGACACGACTTTTCACTTTTCACTTTTCACATTATGAAGACCGACCATAGTTACAAAATTCAACACTCCCTCTTAACTAGGAATGTATTCATAACAACCAACTAAATGTACTCAAGTTGACAAAAAATATATCTATGAAAAGGTCATATCAAAAAAATCATCATCTGCAACATCAGCAGTAACCTGTCATATGACACTCCCCATGTTCTCCAAACATCAACACTCCCTCTCCACAAGGGAGACATTCTTCATCATGCCAAGCTTGTCTCTGAAGTATACAAACATCACCCTGGACTCATGACACGTGTCTATCAGTCCTAGGAGATATCTCTCTCTCACCTTAATCGAGGGGAAACTCCCTCTACAACTCTCCCTCTAAACCAATTGACTCTCTTTGAGATCGAACTCACTCTAGGTCCACATGTGATAGCATCTAGCATCTTGAGTCTTTATCATTCCTTGTCAAATCACTATGACTAGGAAAAAGACCACACCATAGTCGTTCACCATAGGTACACCCATGTGAGTGAATATCATCTTGATGTTAATTGACACATGGAAAGCGCCTCAAGCACCTTGAGTCCATATTATTCCTTGATGTGATCAAGGAAGAACTGCGCCTGGGCCCATTTACCACAAGTACACCTTTGTGATAAATGCATCCTATCTCCCTTTGTCTGCATCCCAATCTGGAAGAAGGTCCGCTCAATGCTTACTCAGGATATTCACCATTGGTACACCCCTGTGGGTGAATGTCTTGCCCGATGTTTCCACACACTGTAGGAACACTAGCACATTGAGTCTTATATTCTTTGAATACTATACTTGGGCCATTCACCACTGGTCAAATCACCATGACTAATCCTGCGAGAATTTTTTCCCGAAGATGAAACGTCAACACTCCCTCTTAGCTACGAAGGTATCTCCATGATGTCTTCATCTAGTAGTCCACTAACTACTCTGCAATCAACTAGTAGCTATGTGTCCCACGGTTGTCACACACTCAACGGAGTGTCACGTGACTACAAGGACCATTATTATTTATCAGGTCTCCATCAGTGACACAGGAAGAATGCCAATCCTTCCATATGTTGAAAGCCATGGCATGGCCTACAAGGACCATTCTTTTAATCAGGTCACTACATGTGTCATAGAAAAATTGCAGTCCCAAACCTTTTTCTCTAATCAGGTCACCATATGTGCTATAGAGAAAATGCCAGTCATGTACTAACCTCCCTAATCAAATCACCATATGTGTCATAGAGGGCGGACCATTCATCCTGATCAAGTCGCCATCTGTGCGACGGGATAATGTCAGTCCTTTCACCAACCTCCTATTGAGACCATTTTGTGCTTCCATGTTTTCCTTCCACATTCTATTTTCCCTACTTCTTTACTCCATTTATTTTCCCTCTTCTACACCTCCCCTTATTCCCTTTTTCTTGTATCCCTTCTTTTCTCCCTTTATGGTTACTATACTTACTCATATTCCAATTTCGCAGGTTCACGGGTTGGTGGGCTTTCATTTCCACCCTCTTACTTATTTCATACGTTCGTTTTAACACTTAGTCATATTTCAGTTTCGCGGGTTTGCAGGTTCGAACTTTCACTCTCCATTTTTCATGACCTTCACTTTGCACCCCAAGCTCCATGATCTACATTTCGACCATCAACCTTGTCGAAAGTTTCGGGCTCCAGAGTATTTCATTCTTCTTGTATGCAAGTCTGACCGACTGTTCCTCTACACTTAGTATATTTTTGATCATCTATACAACCACAGGTTCACAGGTTAACCACAGGTTCACGGGTTCATGAAAATCCTATATTTGAATTCTCTCTTGCCAATCCTCGCCCTTTTGTTGCTTTTCCCGATATGCATTAAGTATTGTTTAATTCTAACAATTGTTGTGCAAGCCCCGAAAATATTGTTATTAATGGTGAAAGGCTCGAGGAGTTACTTATTAAATCTCATTAAATCTTCATTTGCCAAGGGATTAAAATATCATTATCTTTCCAAAAAGATTTATTTGAGATTATTATCCAGCTGAAGAAATATTTATGTCAACCTATGGCAGTATAAGCTAGGAAACAATTTTGTGGTGACACTCTCAATATCTTTGGTTGTGAAGACCAAAACTTTCAGTGGTCGAGAGCATATTTGTATTATTCCTCTCCTCCCGCACAGAAAGATGTAATTTGGACATCTGGAATCGCTCGTGATGGGTGTGTTTCTGAGGCTTTTTAATGTAAGGAAATTGTTGCATGGTGTGTGGACAAGTATGTACCAAGTCAAAGAATTATACAGCTCCAGGATCATTCTCCAATTTCTCTTTCACCTCAAGTTTTTCACGACATGTTAATGTTTCCAAAGCCGACTTTTACTTTCAAAGGTGAAGATTGCAGAGAATCCTTGAAGAAATATAACAATGGGCTTGACCTCCTGCCAAAATATTTGGAAAATCCTGCATCTGTCCCAGCAAACATAACTAGAATCCAGGTTGAGTCTTTAAAAAATCCCTATCGAGAAATTGCATGGCTATTTACCAGGTTGACAGGTCAGGAAAACATTGTGTCTATCTCTCGCATGATTTTATACATTATGTATTTTACAGTACAAGAACAAGCCATTTTTTATTGGGGAAAAATCATTTCTATCGAAATCTTGTCCCATTTATCACACTACAAAAAGGACAAAAAAATCTTTATGGCCTCTTATTTGATATTTGTTATTGTGCATTGTTGTCAATTCCCAAACTTAACCATCAATAAGAGGGTGAATTGTGAATGAAATCCAGTTATCTTTTGGTATCAGGCATTACGGACGCATAAGACCTCTATGTTTTTCTATGAAGTTTATAATAATTTTGTTTCAGTCTTCAAAAAGATTTTGTTGGGAGAAAACACTCCAAGGATATCTGATCAAGCTACCAGATTTTTTAAAAAAAAGGGACAATAGAGAAAATGGAGAATCACAGTATCATAAGGATATTTTTCTCGAAAGAGAATCCTTCTTTTATCACGTACCATGTATCTGATAAACTATTTATTACAGAGGTGGCAAGGCAATATAAATTTTGGTTACATTTTTTCCATGAAAAAGGGAAAAAGAGTTTATTCCCCTGCCATGGAAGATTGGAGAGTTAATGTTCAGAAATATAAATAAAATTGACGAATTTACAAATCATTTTAACAATGTGAGTTTAAAGTATGTTGAAAGGATCAAAGGTTTTGATCCGAACAAAACCTTTGTTGGACATATGATTTTAGTGGGGTTCAATAACTCCTTCATTAAAACTATCTTGAACGAAAACGAAGAGGGTAACAGCCAAAGCATTCTTGTACATAATGTTGGCAGTTTAGAAACATTACTTAGCAGTAATGATCTTTACAAGCAAAGGGGAAAAGGTCCCAGTGAAAGAAGTGCTCAATCTCCAGTTGTTACTCCTAATAATACTACATCCAGGAGTAGTGCTCTAGCAGCCCACCCAATTAAAATATTGTCAACAGTAGTTCCAGTGGAAGGGGAGAGAAGAATCCTCCCCCTGGAAAAATTGAGAGTTCACACAAGTTGCCCGTGAGAAAGAAAAGAAACAACTTAGTGCAAGAGGAAGAAGATAATCTTATAGAAAATGACATCCAAAGTTTTCATTTGGAAGATATGGAACTAGAAGCAGACATTGAAAAAATATTTCCTACAGGATCATATCACTTAGAAAGATTCTTTATTGAAAGTCATTGGAAATGAGACCTTTAGTGAAGAAGAATCCTTCACTTTTCAAAGTGTTTTTTTTTACAAAGAATATAAAAATTTGATTGTAGAAAGAAGTGACCAGAAGAATAAAAAGGGAAAGGCCCACTCAGAGATTGATCTAAAGTATATGTGATCGTCCCAGATTTCCAAAATCCATAGGGAAATCGAGGACGCACTCGATGACTCTGTTGATGGTTTAGAGGCTGAGAATGTCAAATTAAAAGAGAAGATCAAAGAATTGGAGACTACATTGATGCCTCTTCCAATTCTGGCCAGTCCTTTGACAATGGTCAAACCAACTACACACGGTATTAAGTTAAAGGGATCTTCAAGTTTTCTCACAACGGTCTGAAGTTATATTGAAAAAAATATTAAAAAGAGAATGTCATTGATAATAGAAGCATGGGAGGTATCAAAAAGTATTGTTTCTTTCAGTTCAAGGGCACACGTATTTCATGAATATCTCCAAGTTGATTTAAAGAATGAAGAAGGATTCTACACAGATGTTGTTTTACCATTTGGGATAAAAGTCTCAAACATGATAGAATTGAAAAGGAGAGAAGAGGATATGCCTTCTCCAAGTCGAATTAAACAGTTGAATGCATGTTGGAAAGAAAAGATCAAGAATTTGAGTAACATTGTCCAAGCATGCAACGAATCCATAGTGAAAAGAGAAGAATTATTCATAAGGATCACAGAGATAGATGTGGCAAGAAGCATTGATGAAGTGCAAGATCCTAAGTTAATTCTCAATTCAATGTTTATGACAAGGCAACAATTTGATGAAAAGTGGAGATATTAAAAGGATTATCGATTAAGAAATTTAATGGCATAATTGAATATGGCGAAGAAGAGATAGATAATTGGTTGGTTGATTATTCCATGAAAAATCAAGATATTGAGGAGGCAATCCATGACATTTCTCATGACCTAAGAGATTTAGAAGATGAATTGTTTAATATCAAAATTAGGCATGAAATAAATGTTGTGGAAATGAAAAGTTACATTGAAGATTGGTTTAAGAAGGCAATTGATAAATTAAATAAAGAAGGCCAAGAAACAACAGTTGATACAGTTCCTATAACCATCAACGAGGAGAATAAAAGGACAACAGCAAGCAAGTAAAGTGAGAGAGACCATCATAGTAAATTTATGATGATTACATCTTACTTTCTTTATCAATTTTTCATCCAGTTGCTTCGCTTCTTTGACTAGAAATATTTAACCAAAATCTGATAACTTCTTCATGTCTTCTTTCCAGGTCTTGCTACACTACCATCGCCCACCATCCTCTCTCCATGGCTCACTTATTGTTTATATTTACTTTTATGGTCTGTGGGAGCCCCAATCCCAATCCTCAAGACAAATGCATTTTAATTTCAAAGCTTTGTAACAGACTTTAATATTTTTTCACAAATCCCAAGAGAACTAATTCGGGATCAGTTTTGATGTTGTTTTATAACTTTGAGTTTTGAGTATAAAATACTTGAGATTGATCTATCATTTTCTTCATTTGAGCTCCACATGTGTCTACTCTATTAAAGTTCTCGTATGCGTACAGACCACTTTCTTTTATTTTTATATGTGATCATAAATATTTAGTTTAACTATGATGGATGTGAGGAAATTTTACTTATTTTTTTCAAATATGTGATGTATGAGGTTCTTGGTTATCTCTCAGGAATTCTCTTTAAAATAAAACATTTTATTTTCTGCAACTTTTAAATTTTCTTTGAACGTCATGGTGGACTTTCTCAAAGTCCTATATCATTTTGGAAATCTAGAATTCAAAGATTATCATAAAACAGAGAGGAGTACCACCTCTATAAAAAAGCAAGAGGATTTGTATCCTCGTGAGGTTAATGTTTTAGTCCTACGGATTCAAGCGTCAACACCTCCCTAATCAGGTCACCATTTGTGCCATAGGGGGTGGACCATTCATCATGATCATGTCACCATCTATGCCACGGGAGAATGTCAGTCCTTTACCAAGCTCCCTAATCAAGTCACCATCTGTGCCATAGGGGGTGAACCATTCATCCTGATCAGGTCACCATCTGTACCACAGAAGAATGTCAAACTTGGACCATTTTTCATAGAAAATGTTAGTCCATGATATATCAGCTGTCTATCCAACCTAGACCATTCTCCACATGGAAAATGTCAGTCCAGTAGCACACTGACTATCCAAAATGCGAGAATATCAACACTTCGTCTCAACCAAAGGAGTAATCTCCATAAGCCCCAGCTTGTCCCTGAAGTATACAAACTTCCCTTTGGACAAGGGTTTCATCATAATATTTGTTATCTTCTCATTGGTGGAGATGTACTAGAGCTTCATTTCTCCCTTTTGTACCATGTCACAGATGTAGTTCATATCCACAAGACTTGAGCTAGCTCATCCTACAAGGGGTGGCCAGTCCCTTAGGGATGATCAAGCTAAGTTATCTTGGACCATATTTGACATATCGAGGTTATCTCATGAAACTAATGTCTCGACTCACTCATGCACTATGTACATACTAGACATCTCGGGGTTCCCTCGTGGAACACATGTCTAAGACATATCGAGGTTCCCCCATGGAACCAATGTCTTCTCTAAGACACATCAAGGTTCCCTCATGGAGCCATTGTCCCCTAAGACATATCGAGGTTTCCTTGAGAAACCAATGTCTTGGTTCCTTCATCTGACCATTTGAGGCACGTCAAGATGAAGTCCATAGTACCCCCTACTAATCCACACAGGACCCTCTGGGGAGAATGTCTCACGTTGTTGCCTCAAACATCAACACATTGACATAAGCTTCATGTGATATTGACTAAGAGGGTTTTCCAGTTCTTCTCACTTCAAAGGAAGTCTACAGTGATCACACTAATTTTCCAATTCGAAGAAGTGTAAGTCACCACCTCTAAACCGTGTAGATAGCAAGAGGAATACTAAGATATGGTTGCACTACCACAACGATCTAATGGAAACCTCATCCGAACTGGTGTCAATAGAGAAGAGAATCCTCCACATTGATTCGGTGAATCCACTCAATGATCTCATGGTTCCCTCAAAAATATTGTGTGGCTTCTTTTCAATTTGATCTGGTGGAACCCTCGTCTCAACAAACTCATGCTTCAATTCTCAGTGATCCCTCTGCATAACCTTTGTGATTTGGTAGTATTAACTCTGGAATTTATTTTTTATCCAACTACCATGCACATGCATGCTCTCGTGGCTTTATCACTGCGAGCTCTGGAATTATTAACCTTCTCAGATCATCACTACAAAAAATTCGTCCGTGGAGAGTTGGGATCAAGCCCCAGTGAACACATCAATTTCTTCCACACTCTTCACATCAGACACCTTTACGTGCACCTGGGTAGCGGACAACACTCACACACGGTCCACCCACATTGTTATAACAACAAATAACTATGAGGCTCCTTCTTCACGTGCATGGGGCTATTCTTCTTCCTCACGCATAGGTACATCTCCAGCGACAACAGGATTTCCTACATAACAACTTCACCTTCTCACTTGGTTCTTCTCATGGTCCTCATAGATTCTCACTGCTCTAGACTCTCTAGAATAAATTTTAGTTAAATATACTCTTATCTTCCTTGGCTCTCCTATGAGGGAGTCATGCTCAGTCCTGCTCTGATACCATGTTGATTTTTCTATATGAAATGATATATGCTCAATATATTATTACAATGATGAGTGTTCCATATATAGAGAACATATGGTGACCATCCATGAAAGGATGTGTCCCTTGGATAATAAATAACTACTTATTTATTATATATATTTTTACTAAAATGGCCTCCCCAATAGACACGACTTTTCACTTTTCACTTTTCACATTATGAAGACTGACCATAGTTACAAAATTCAATAGATCATATGATCATAACACCAAAGGACAATTGTTTGGCAAGTTGGATCTTAGGCATTGGAAGTAATTATAAATTGGGAGACTAGGAATCTTATTAGATCACTCTCTACCTTTTGTCTCTTGTTTTCATCTACTGCTAGCCTTAGATAGAAAAATAATGAAATCTTAGCCCCATGTCCACATGTTGGAGTGGAATAACGAGATATCAAGGTCAAAATCCACTTTTTCAACATTGAACATGACATTGGTGAGGATATAAGAGAAGTAAAAGATAAATTGTAGAGGAAATCAGAGGTAGAGTTGGACCTAGCTAGTATGGAATTCATTTATCAATTGGTTGAGGACCAAGGTCAATCACTAGAAGAACAAGGTTGGGCATTGGCATAGCAATACAGAACATTGATGGTGCATGCCTCAGCCATATAGTAATCTCTCTACAAACTCAACACTAATAGACAAAGTTTTTAAGAACAATAATGCCAAATCTCAAGTTGAAGCAAAATTATGTTCAATTATAACCACCCTATAGAGATTAAGAGTGGTTCCTATGCTAAATGACTAGGACTCTTCATCTAATGAGGAGCCATCATGGAGTATATCACCTTTCTCACTAGTTAGAACCTTAATCCAACTAAAGTGGTCTTAAAGGAAGTAGAGAGCCTATAGGTAACAATCAATATTGAAATGATTAGTGTATATTAAGAAATGTCTCTAGTTGGTAGTTCAATTGGTTTGAAGTCAGTTTAGATATTCTTATGTTATCTCTTGATATTTTTTTCCTAAGAAAACCTTGTAGGAGAACCCAAGGGATCCTTTGTTACACATCAAAATTACTCATTACGATGATGGCCTAGTGTCATCATTACCAATGTCGTAAGTGTCACATTTTGGCCGCAAGTGTCGCAAATATCATACTGTCATCTTGCCTATGTCGTGTCTCGGACAACATTATCAAGAACACTTAAAAGACACCTCAAAAGACTGGTTTTGAAGAGGAGAAATAATTTTACAAAGAGTACAAGTCTTTTGCCATGGAAAAAACCACTCAAAAATCAATTTTGGAAGGCAGCGCTCCCCTATACACTGTCAGGGAATGTCAACGCTTTGTACCCTCTTTTGGGGGAGTGTTGCAATGCTCTGTGCCCCATTCTAAGGGAGCATTGGCCCTTTTTGAGCGAATTTTGGACTGTTGAGGAAAATCAGGGAAGAATCCCCCTCATCTCTGGAGTTGGTTGGATTCGTATCTGAGGTCAAGGCTCGATCTTAGGGAATATCCACAACTAAAGGAGAATGATCCTCAACCTATCCCGAGAATCTCTTAATTGGTTAGGCCTCTCCAAGCCTATATAAGGAGGCCTCCTCATGGTGAAAGGGGAGACATTGAAGGCATCAAACTTATGATCTCACAAGGGAGATTTATCAGTGAAAGTTACAGTCATTCTGATCGTGGAACTTTTGAGCAAGGGTCTGGACAAAGAGAGCTTGGTGAAGCTGTTGCAGCTACATCATGGTTGTAAGGACTTTGCTTTGTTTTAATTAATATATATGTGCTTCGCTTGTTTCCTTCAAATTCGTGTATGTTTCATGAATTTGTTATTTTTGATAGATCTATTTCGAAGCTAATCATGGTAGGAATAGGAAGTATGTTTTGTCGTTGTTGTTCCTTCGATTGCAGGACTTTCTGAAGAACTTGGAGATCAAGATCAGCCTGGATCGAGCAAGGACAAACGTTATTAAAGGTATTTATATTCCTTTCTTCGTATTCCTCAACTAGTTTAGCTTCATTAGAAGGAATGTCAGTGTTCAACATTTGCACCTTTCTATCTTGGTTATAGGGGTCTAGTATCCAAGAGGAAATCCACTTGTTCGTAGGGGGATTCTCCTGTAACAGAAATTGGCGACTCCACTGGGGACTGGTTCTTCTGTTAAAAGCAAACAAAGTCTGGGTAACCAGCACAAGCTGAGGATAACCCAAAGCTTGCCAAGCAATAGAGGACAAAATACTAACGGACGAACCTTCATCTATCAGCGCATGAGGAACGTCCCGACCAAAAACCTGTACTGTAATCTTGAAAGGAATGTGATAGGGAAGATGAGGTCCAGTTAGCACACCCTAATCAAAAAGGATGGCCTCATTACTTGGAGGGGGTTTTGCAGGAGAGGGAGGAATGCCCCCCAGCATGATAGATTCTGTGTCAACGAGAAAAACGTGGGCAGAATCAGGTTTACTCTCTAGCGGGAGAGTAGGATCAATTGATAACGACATCAAATCGACCACTTGGGTTTTATTCTCCAAGGGGAGAATGGGGTTGATAGGTAGAAATGGATATCGCTTGGGTTTCACTCTCTAACAAGAGGGCGGGATCGACCGAAGATGGGATCGGATCAACCACTTTGGCAACTAGTTCAACTAAGGACGTGACCAGATTGACGACATGATCAACCGGATTGACCGATGAAGGGACCGGAGCAACCACTTTGGCACTCGTCAAAGGAGGAGTGGGATTGACCACGTTGGCACTCTTCAGATGAAGGGTGGGACTGACCAATAACGGGACTGGATCAGTTACTTGGGTTTCACTTTTCAGATGAAAAGTGGTGCTAATCAATGATGGAACTGGATCAGCTACTTTGGTTAGTGGTTCAATCGAGGATGAAACTAGATTGACCACCTGATCAACCGGATTGACCGGGGATGGAATCGGATTGACCATTCCATCAACTAACGATGGGTTGGGGGAAATCTTACGATAACCAGTTGGGAGTTGAAGCTTTTCCAAAAGAGAAGAAGCCTCGTCCATACGAGGACAAAGGTGAGAATAATGATCACCTTTGCATAACATACAAGGAAAATTTACAGTTGTCTTCTTCTTACCAACCTTAACATCACTAGTTGATGGGGCATGACCAGAAGGGGTCGATGATGTGGAGGACCACATTTCTAAGACCCTGGGAATACCAGGGAAATCCCTCAGAAAGTGGTCACCCTTACAAAGACTGTAAGGGAATTTGGGTTTCAGATTCTTCATTTTAATCTTGTTGACCTCATCAACACTCCCAGTAATATTAATAGTAGTTGGTTGCTTGGATCCAACATCTAATGTAGTTGGAGGCTTGGTCCCTTTCTAGTTCTTCTTCTTCTCTTTATGTTTCTTCTTCTTCTTATCAACTTGGATACTCGCTTTAGAGCTTTCACAAGGCGAAGAAGGAGAAATCGAAGGAGACCTGACAGGCGAAGAAGGAGAAAGGTCGACATGAGGTTGATGTGTGGGTGGTGTGCTTACATCTGAAGCACCTGCATTCGAGATCACTGGAGTGGAAAACAACCATACCGGTAACCCAATTGTGAGACCTGGAAGGCTCAAAGTAGCGATGTAAGGAGGACCAACGTTTCCGTAAGAAGGAAAAACAAAGGGCTTCCCTGGAAAAGGGGTTCCTTCATTGGTCATTCCAGGAACTGACGCCATAAAAATAAGGATCCAACCTAGATTCTACTAGGGAGAACAAACAACACATGCTAAAAAATCTAGTAAGCAAACAAAACCTTCTCACAATGATCACACTAGTTGGTGATGAAATCCAACGTCATGGGAACAAAGTAAGAAGGGGCTGAGATAGAGTGGGTGGAAAAGTTACGTTGACGAACTACTTAACAGACTTACAACCTGTTGCAAGCTCCCACACATAATCGTGGATATACCCTCCAAGGAGCCCGAGTGATTCTGGCCAACATCCATTCCAGGTACCGTAAAGACTTGCCCCTCCACAGTCACCTTGTGTAAAGACCCTAAAGAGATAGGCCACTAAGGTTACCAACTACAACAGTGATGCTTAGGGAAACAGTCAACAATCCGATCCATGCGCAAGGGCAGGGTATCTGGCCCGAAATCAACTTGAAAGGCCTCCACTCATCATTGTGGGTATACCTTCAAGCGACCCCCATAATACGTGCAATCTCTACACCAAGACCAACAAAGCAGGGTAAGTAACTCTACCAGTCTTAATGTGACCTCAGGTTTGACCCTTGTGTGAGAAGGGCTTCCCCGGAAAAAATGTAGCAATTGGATTTCACCGCTACCTAACACAAGATTCTATGTTTGTTTGCAGCTTTGGAAAGTTATCTTTCACACCTATTCTAAATCCCTACAACTAATTTGATGTAGGTTTGCTACCAGGAAAAAAAAATGTCTAATCAATTTTTAGTTTAGCGCCTAATTTTTAAGGTTGTTGTTACTCAAAAGGAAAATGGCGTGGACAATATTGTGTTTTGACCGACTCGAAAGTTATGCAAAGAGATGAATATGAAATCTTCTCATTTCGATGAAACCTATGCTACGAGAAGGAGAAAACATTCATCATTCCATATGCACAATGTCCCAAATGCCAAAAAAACATGCAATTCCGCTACTTCAAATGCAAGCTAGTTTCACTACCCAAAATCAAGAATGAATTTATCTTCTTTGTTTGATTATTATGTATACAGAAAGTAAATACAAAACCTTCAATGCTCCACTACTTTCAATCAGGAGAAAGAGTCCTATGCAGATGCAAAAGACATGAAGCAAAAGGGCTACAAACAAAGCATGCACTCAAGGCAGTGAGGTATCAAAGAAAACAAGTAGAAACTTGTTCTAACAAGCAATAACATTGTCAAGTATTCTACAACCAATCAAGCATTCAAGGAACACAAATAAAACGTAGAGAAGAATCCAAAGAAAAGATAAGGAGAAAGAGAAATCACTCAAAATTGTCCTGACAAAAAGCAGTTGGAAAAGGAAATTTCACATTTTTGAAAAAGGTTTCAAGCTCCAAGAAATACAATAGGGAGTGATAAGCATAAAAAACCAATCCAAACAACTTCACAAACCAACCACAGACTCTGGGTAAAGATCTCTGCAAAAAAGGTTGCAAAAGACTGAGCAGAAGAAGGCAAAAACTCTCAAGAAATAGACTAGCGCTCCCCCATAAGGGTGCACGGAGTGTTGCAATGCTCCCTAAGACACTGTAGGGGAGCGTTGGTGCTCAGGTATGGCCTACAGGGGGGCGTTGGTCCTCCCAGAAACTCAGAAAAAAGAGCCAAAAACCATGCAAAAACTCACCTAGAATGCATGAAAATTGGTGAAATTGCTAGTGAAGGTAGGAGAAGGTTAATGGATGATGAACAACCAGTAAATGCTTGGGAAAATGACCTAAAATATCAAATATAATAGTGCATAGATATTTGAATTATTTACAACAACTTCCATACAATCATCTAAAGGAGAAAGCAGTAAATCTACTCCAAATCTCGAAAGAAGAAGAGTGACTCAAAGTAAATAAGAAAGAGATGTCACAAACCCGAGCAAAGCATCATGAATTCTTAGAAATCAAGTTTTTGGAGGCCAAATCAAAGGAACACTAGGATTGTAAGAACTCTGAGCAAATGCAAATAGCAAAAAATGGACTCGTAGACTAATTCCCTACAAGATTTCTAACAAAAAAAGAGAAGTGCTCTGGTGTCAAGGGCACCAGAGTGTTGCAACGCTCTGTGCAAGTCTGGCAGGGAGCGTCAGCACTCTGGTAGTAGAGGCAAAGGAGCGCTAGACTCTCAAAATTCAGAAAAATGCCCAGAAATCCAAAAACTCAAGAAAACTCAGAAATTCAAAGTGTATAGGATGAAGTAAAGAGCCAATCAACACATCTAAGAATCAGAGACACAGTATGAATAAGATCAAAAAATGAGAAAATGCTAAAACAAGATCTAGGAAGGAAACAAAAACTGAAAGCTTCAATCTCCCCAGTGGATTCGCCAATTTCTGTTACAGGAGAATCCCCCTGCAGACAAGTGGATTTCTTCTTGGATACTAGACCCCTATAACTAATACAAAAAGGTGCAAATGTTGAACACTGACATTCCTTCTAATGAGGATAAACTAGTTGAGGAATAAGAAGAAAGGAATATAAATACCTTTAATAATGTTTGTCCTTGCTCGATCCAAGCTGATCTTGATCTCCAAGTTCTTCAGAAAGTCCTGTAATCGAAGGAACAACAACGACAAAACATACTTCTTGTTCCTACCATGATTAGCTTCGAAATAGATCTATCAAAAAGAACAAAATCACGAAACATACACGAATTTGAAGGAAACAGGCCAAGCACATATATATTAATGAAAACAAAGCAAAGTGCTTACAACCATGATGTAGATGCAGCAGCTTCACCAAGCTCTCTTTATCCAGACCCTTGCTCAAAAGTTCCACGATCAGAATGACTGTAACTTTCACTAATAAATCTCCCTTATGAGATCAAAAGTTTGATGCCTTCAATGTCTCCCCCTTTCACCATGAGGAGGCCTCCTTGTATAGGCTTGGAGAGGCATAACCACTTAAGAGATTCTTGGGATAGGTTAAGGATCCTTCTCCTTCAGTTGTGGATCTTCCCTAAGATCGAGCCTTGACCTCAGATCTAAATCCAACCAACTCCAAAGATGAGGAGGATTCTTCCCTGATTTTCCTCAATAGTCCAAAATTCACTCAAAAAGGGCCAGCGCTCCCTCATAATGGGGCACAGAGTATTGCAACGCTCCCCCAAAAGAGGGTACAAAGCATTGGCACTCCCTTATAGTGTATAGGGGACCGTTACCTTCCAAAATTGATTTTTGAGTGTTTTTTTCCATGGAAAAAGACTTGTACTCTTTGTCAAATGATTTATCCTCTTCAAAACCAGTATTTTGAGGTGTCTTTTAAGTGTTCTTGATAATGTTGTTCAAGACACGACATAGTCAAGATGACAGTATGATATTTGTGACACTTGCAGCCAAAATGCGACATTGGTAATGACGACACTAGGCCATCATCGTAATGAGTAATTTTGATGTGTAACATGCTTCCCCACATTTCTAAATGGTATCCTTAATAAGCTCATTGTCATAGAGTAGTACACCTCACCTAGTGGGATTCAAACCAAACACCTACTAGCATAGAGTTACCAAATTCCCAAGGACATGTTATCTCTCGATATGTGTTTGAAGGGATACAATGCTTTTATAGATTGGTGGATAGAACTCTAAGAATATGTGAAATTTTTTAAACCAATATAGTCTCAATATTTGTGTTTTGTTGTAATGGTTATGAGTATGGATGTCCATAGTTTATTGGTAATTGTAATATAAATAAATTTCTTCCTTGTTAATAAATAAATAAATTTAGTCTCTATTATTGGAACGTGACTATAGCCCCCTCTCCCCACCACCTATTGATATTATTTTGCTTGCACCTTTGTGGTGTGCGTTTGTGTGTGTGTGTTAAGTCTTCTAATGTTTTTTGAAAAACACTATTAATAAGAATTATTTGAAAAGTATAATAATATTTATATATATATATGATAAATATATTTGACAATTCACTAGAGGAGAGTGGCGAGACAATATTCATGGTGGTTTTGTCTGATAAAAAGAATAAGAAAAATTCCCAATGACACCACTTATTGGGAACCATAATTACATCATTACAACAAAACATGAAAGATGATAATGACTACATGTATGTAGGAATAATGTGGCAATACATCTCCAATCTAAAAAATTTGATGCATTTTGTATAACAATATGGTCGAGCATAACCTCTCTAAGGCTTATCTTTGTCCACCTCCACTTGCAATCCTAAAAATTTGTAGTCTCGTTCTTCAATTCTCTTCATCCTTTCCTTCAATATCGTGACATTGTATCTTCATTGGAAACTCAATAGATTTGTCACAATCACAAACATAAAAGAAGTTGAGAAGTTAAATATGTGTGCATGCACATTTCTCTCTAACATGACTTTTAAGCAATTATATTACAATATTTCACATCCAACCATTAAGGCATTGAAAATAATAGCAAGAAGGATGGGGAACACAAAGTTAAGACAACTATACGTTCAACATAAACATTGTTTTCCATGTCCTGAAATTGTAAGTTAGATTACCATTCACTATAATTTTTCCAAAAGTCATTGTATTGTAAAGGTTATATTCATATGTTTGTGTTTGTGTTTAGTGCAATATGAAAGAATCACATGAATTATTATTCCATAAATCATCTCGTTTTTTTAGAAAAGGAAACCTCGTCATTGGAATTTTTAAACAAAATACTTGAGCAACAATCCCAAAGTCACTAATTGCTATATAGTGGACATGAGCTCTACATGGTCTAAGGTCAAGGGCTACTAGCTTACCTCGAAAGTGAGGGAAATGAAACATTTAAGTGAATTGGGGTGGTTACTTGCTCAAAGATAGGGGGTGACATTTTTTGATGGTCCACGACGAACCAATTTAGAGGATATATTCATCAACCTTGTTGTACTTCATATTAATTTGTATACGAACCATGGTCACTTGTCTATAACGCACACAAATGTGTAATCTCTCACTCAAAGCAATTCCCTTTTTAATTGCATAAAAAATTATATGGAAAATATCTCCAATTTTTTCTCACATTTTTAGAATTTTTCAAGTTACTAATATCTCTGATTTTTCCCACAGATTTTAGGTTCAAGATTTGTTTGAATAACATAATATCATTAAGATGCTTATGTGCTTCACTGAAATAATTTTGTCACTAAAACAAATTTAGGGTAATATTTTAAATCATTCTTTTCCAAACCAACAATGCCATTGAAAAACATGTAGTTCAACACATAAAATAACTCATGATTATCCACACCATTTTCCATGGAGGTTAAATTGTCACAATTTTTTTGCCAAGGTCCATATTCCTCCCATACACCTTCCCAATCCACATGGGTTTATACTCGACCGATACAACTACAATGTATGTTACTAGTAGTTTGATGTGTCAAGGCTCACATATTAATAACATGTTCGGGACAACACACGATAATTTGTTGAGTGTAGATTTCCTAGGTTACAAAAAATTAGGATCATAAAGCACAATTCTACAGATTGATTTGATGTAAAATTAGGAAACCATTAGAGCGGGCAATCAAAACGAGGTCACCAAAGAAAGTTTTGTATTCTTGGTAATTTTAAAATATTGAAAAAAAAAACAATTAGTATTATAAGAAAAGATAAACCGCATAGTAGCTAATTCCCCAAACTATAAAATTTGAAGTGAAATAACAAGAGAGAAGCCACATAACAACTAGTTGCCTAAATTATAAAAGTCATCAGAGTTAAGTGAGTTGTGAAATGTTATATTATTAGAAATTTTAAAAGCTTATCTTAATTTGAAGAGCCATAATCTATGATCTCCAACATATATAACTTTAATCTTGGATGCTAAGAGCCATCAAATGTTGAAGTGGTATCATCATAACAAATAAACATATAATTCCCATAATTTCATATGTTTATAGAAATATGTGAAAAATGAATAGTAAGACAAACAAAACGTTAATACTTGTTTACATACTCTCATTATTAAGCCCTAGACAGAGCCCCATGTTATGTATAAAACCCCTTATAAGCCCTAGATATTAAAGTATTACATTTCTAGTGTTATATTTGTATGTAGGCTAGAACCCTTCATCACACCCTTTCATTATAATTGTACCATTTGTCACACACACACACACACACACACACACACACATATATATATATACACACACCAAAGAGACCTAGTCTTAGAATCATCCTATCTCATATTGTATTCTGAGTTGGATATATTGTAAACGGAGGTTTCCCCCTCGAAGTGGACTATATTCATTGACGTTGTATCATTGTTAATGATCCATAACTTCTGTGAGATCTTTCTCTACAAAAACCTACAATGAGGATCTTTTGTTGACGCTTAATTGCATGTGAACATGAGAAAATAATCATTAAGAATTGCATATGAATGTGAGAAAATTGTCATAATTATGTGCATATGTGAAATTTAATCTCTACTTAATCAATCGAGAATGAAAACCAAAACTCACACGTATAATTTGACACCCATGTGTTAACAGAGTTCACCAAAATATGTTGGATACGTCTCCGGATTTTCTTGGAATACAAATCACTTTATTGCCCTTCCTTTAGAGGGGCTAAAATCTTCTCAAAAAATGTGGCACATGCTCATTGCAGGGTTGAAATCCAGAGCATCCTTCTCTTATACAAAGAGGACCTAAGGCTCTCACATAAGTGACATTTCTTCATACACCAGAAGGACTACATTCCTCACCATCCAAGATCTCTCTCCAAGGGGCCTTAAGGGGCCTCCCCCTTACAATGCTTACATAAGGAATTTATATAGTTTCCCTCTCTCCATAATTCAAGGAGAAAAGATACACAATTTTAGGGTCTAATAACAACTCAAGGAAAAAAATGAGAAAGCATCTCAACCAACCTTAACTTTCCGTTGAGACTAGGAAACCACTTCTCATCAAATGAGGAAGAATCCCAAACCAACTCATGAGACTCCCAACTTCCTCTTAAACTTAGGAAACTAATTTGTGAGGTGGATTCTCACACAAAACTAATGTCCTCTTAAAACAAGGAAACTAATTTGTGAGTTAGATTCTCACACGTAATTTTAATTTCCTTTTTACAAATTAAATGAAAAATAAATTATCACATTATGCTAAAAAATATTAATCATTTTTACAATATGAAGCATTAAACATTCCTTTTAAACTTTGCCACCCATCATCAATCATCATTTTAATGATCTTCTCCATGGTGTGCAAAGTAATGAATCCTTGTGTGGAGATCCTCTTGGATCATACCTCCCCAAAAAAACACTTTTGGTCCTCCAAAAGTATAGAGAGAAACTTGAATATCTGCAACCAGCTTCTAGGAAGAGTCTTACACTCCATGATGCACTTCCCCACTGCTCAATCTGCATAACAAATGTCTTTGACAGGCCGTACCCTTCTTCTCCTTCACCTTTGTACTTCAAAATGAGGATGTTGATGTTGACACTTGCACTCAATGCAAATATGTAGTTGGTTCCCTGGTCTACATAACAAATGTCTCTTAAAGGCTGCAGCTTCTTCTCCTTCACCTTTGTACTTTGAAATGAATATATCGATGCCAACACTTGTGTCAATGCAAATATGTAGCTGACAATACATGATTACAACTTTTGCAACATTTTCAAAGTAGTACCATACTTTTTAGGAGTTTATAAAACAATCATGGACAAGTTTGCAATGTTTCCAAATAGGCCTTATGCAAAATAATTCCTCTCACTCAACAATTCCTATAAGACCCATTACAATGTTTTCAGAACAGGCCTAGGCAAAACAATGCCTCTCACTCAACAGTATCTACCAAACCCATTATAATGTTTCCAAAAGAGGCCTAGGAAAAACAATGCCTCTCACTCAACAATGCTACAAGACCCATTACAATATTGCCAACAAGACTCAAGAAAAACAACTACCTCTCACTCTCATCGAGTGGCTACAAAGCCTTTACAATATTTCATGGCAACTTCCATTTTCAAGCCAAATGGAAATTACATCAAATTTTAAGGCAACATTACCGTTAAGGCGAATACCTCCAAATGTGCACTAGTGGTAAGCTCTATGATTTTTAAACCCCCCATTACAAACATGTGCAACATAATAAATAAGACAAATGCCATCACCATCACACTCATCTCGCAATTCTGAGACTTTTGGTTGTAAAAATGACTACTTTATGTCGAAGTGTCAAAATGGCCTCTTACCGCACCGTCTCGGTTTACATGCAAGGATCAAACAATGAATTTCCTACAATAATTTAGATCTTGTTTCCTTGTTGCAACACTCAAATATCACCAGAATCTGCAACATACATTCATCCTCTTGCAATTTCCAAAAAGAGGCAAAAAATAATAAATGTGTGAAACTTGCATTGGGTTTCATGCCAAGGCGCTCAACCGACTGCCCAAATATCAACATACACAGCACTAACATGTCCATCTCATCATTTTGCAACTTTTGACTGTAAACACAACCTGTTCTGAAAGGTGCAAGTCTGCCTCAAAAAATGTGCCAAACATTAATGGCAAAAGTGGGCTTCAGCCAAGAGCCCTAAAAATCTTCTACTCAGATCACAAAATGAACTGCGCCAATGGATTCATGACGAGAAATCATGCAAAAACTTCTATACTTTCATCAAATTCTATCATTGTGACTTCTGGACCCCTCCTTGGCTCTCTATCTCGAAATTTGTTCCACACAAGGTCGTAAAACTGCATTTAATGCCTGCAAAATCTTGAAATTCATGCATGTACCAGGCATCGGTCTATACATTCCCTCAGTCTATGTGCCATTGTAACTTTGATATTGGTTCTCACACGTCCTTCGGATCCTCCCTTTCCGTGTGGATGGCATTTAATGGGTTTTAAAACAAATATGGTGGGTGAATGAACCCATGCACCAAATTTGGCACATTGGAAAATGGCGCTAAGTTTAGGGAATGTGCTAACTTTGGAGGAGGTCCAGGGGTCAAACCACGATAACCCCCATTTACAGCATGTAACAATTATACTTTTTAAAATAACCTGCCAGGTTTAATATTCTATTGGTTTGGTCACGGCCGATCCGGTGGCCGGTAATTGTTTTTTTGGAATTTTGGACTCTGGCCCTCATTAAGCGAATTTGGGTTGCAACGTGGGAGCCTTTGATTAGCCCACATGGCGCCCAATCAACTGCATTGTCAGTGCCACATTGTCTTCTCTTTCAACGTACGATCACCATGTCATCAACCCAGTCACCGGTCCAGCTCGGATACCACGTCAACTGACCATACTTTCTCTGTCGGATGCCTGCGTCGGCACCATGTCAATTGTCATACTGCCACGTCATCTGTACGGATGGCATGTGGCACATTTTTACTGATCCATTTGGACCCTTGAAAAGTGCCACAAATGGGTGACACATGGTAGCCTCTCGTGTTGCCACGTCAACATGCTAACGTTATGTTGAGGTTAGTACTATATGGATTTTGCTAGATTTGCTGAAATTTCATATGGCCATAACTTTTGCATCCGAAGTTTGTTTGAGGTGTCGTTTGTGTCGTTTGAAATCTCTCGTCGAGCTCTTTGACTTGGTGTTTTTTTCGTCGAATTCTAGGCACTTTGATTTTTGGCCATTTTTTTCAATTGAGGAGGATCCAACCTCCAATTGCATAGACTCTGGTACAAGATTCTTGCTTAGTGTGCCATGAAGCTCGGGGTGAAGCTTCCAACATTTCTTGATCTAGTGACCACTCATTTGGGAGTGAATGAAATAGTTGTGTGACTTCATGTATGTCTCGCTTTCATTGTAAAGAGATTTTATCTTCCAACACTTTGCAATGCTCTTGTTATCCCAATATTTTCGAGGGGACTTTGATTTCCTCTGAAATCTCGTGCTAGATCTATCACTTTCAGAAAGTGATGTGCCATCATTTTTCTTAGATGGTGTTGGTGATGATCTCAACTCTTTGCTTGAAGAACCATATGCTTATGTTGCTTTTGAGCGTTCTCTTTCACCATACCCCAATCCTACATATCAGGGTCTTCCTTCAACCTCCAGTGGTTGAATGATGCCTTGACCATCAATACAAATACTTCCTCCTTTATACCCCATCTTCCTCAGCAACTTCAAGCCAATTCCCTTGGTGTGCCTTTCAAAAGCTCCAAAATAGGCATCATCATTAATAAGGGAAGGAATTAAACATGAAGAATCATTTACCTCCATTATTGTTTATGACGCTTGGTCGTCTTCCTGAAGTTTGGCTAATTGATCCTCCGGGTTGGATAAAGTTGTAGATGAGGCTTCTAGGAAATCACCTTGGTTACCTAGTGTCTGGAGAGCATCCTCTATTATTTGACAATATGTGCAAGTATTGATATTTTCATAACAAGAACCATATTTGATATACCTTCCATGGCCATAAGTTTGTTTGGTCTTGGAGGGACTTTATGTTTCTCCTTTAGCAGAGTATTCCCCAATTTGCTCCTCCATAGATTGTAGTTGTAGTCGTAGCTTTCTCTTTTCTTCTTCAAATTCTTAAAGCAACCTCCTCAATCCAGTGTTCTCTGCTTGAATTGTCCGGTTGATTTCTTCAAGCTCACGAAGCCATGCTTGATTCATTGCCTCACCCATGATTATATTCATAATCTACAAAGATGGTCAGATTTGCTCTGATACCACTTGATCCAGAACTTCTGTGAGATCTTTCTCTACAAAAATCCTACAATGAAGATTTTTTGTTGACGCTTAATTATATGTGAACATGAGAAAACAATCATTAAGCATTGCATATGAATGTGAGAAAATTGTCATAATTATGTGCATATGTGTAGTTTAATATCTACTTAATCAAGCGACAAAGCAAACAAAAACTCACACATATAATTTGACACCCATGTGTTAACGGAGTTCACCAAACTCTGTTGGTTACATCTCTATATCCGCTTGGAATACGAATCACTTTATTTTCCTTCCTTTAGCAGGGCTAAAATCTTCTCACAAAATGTGGCACATGCTCCTTACAGGGATGAAACCCTGGCCAACCTTCTCTTGTACAAAGAGGACTTAAGGCTCTCACATAAGTGCCATTTCTTTTGACACATGAAGGACTACATTCCTCACCATACAAGCTCTCTCTCCAAGTGGCCTCCCCCTTACAATTCTTACATAAGGAATTTATATAGTTTCCCTCTCTCCATAATTCAAGGAGACAAGATCCACAATTTTAGGATCTAATAACAAATCAAGGACAAAAATGAGAAAACATCTCAATCAACCATAACTTCCCCTTGAGACTAGGAAACCACTTGTGATAAAACGAGGAAGAATCCCAAACCAACTCATGGGACTCCAAACTTCCTCTTAAACTTAGGAAACTAATTTGTGAGGTGGATTCTCACACAAAACTAATTTCCCCTTAAAACAAGGAAATTAATTTGTGAGTTGGATTCTCACACATAATTTTAATTTCCTTTTTACAAATTAAATGAAAAATATGCGAGCACATTATGCTAAAATATATTAATCATTTTTACAATATGAAGTATTAAACATTCCTTTTAAGCCTTGTCACCCATCATCAATCATCATTTTAATGATCTTCTCCATGGTGTGAAAAGTAATGAATCCTTGTGGGGAGATCATCCTGGATCAGTTAAAATGGTCAATCATAACATTTGGTATCAGAGCATTGATCCTAGGGTTTTGATGCTTCAAGAGAGTCATCTTGGAATTTTCGCTATAACTTTTTTTATGGGACTATTCATATAGTGAAATTTGGAGGTTACTAAGGAGACATATCAAAGTACCTCTGAGAAAAAATTTAGATTTTGGTCTTTATAATTTCAGAGATATAGCCTATGGAACTAGGGTTTTTTACTCATCCAGAATTTAGTTTTAAATGAATCATCTTGGGATGTTTGCTGTAAAAAAAAATTCTAAGAGGTTTCAGGCAATGAAATTTTTTGGATACTAAGGAGACATATCCTAATCTAGGTGGTCCAAGTTTTGGATTATGGTTCGCTATAATTTTTTATATATTCCATGGAAGACAAGGCTTGTGACTAATCCTTAAATCAATTTTAAAAGAGTCAACTTGGCATTTTCTTTGTAACATTTTTTCTGTGAAGTTTCGTACTCTGAAATTTTTAGACTCTTGAGGAGACATAGTGAATTACATGTGAAATTTTTTTCAGATATTTTGTCATTATAATTTAAGAGATATATCTCATGGAATTTGGGGTTGTTTTCTAATCCTGAAATTAGTCTTAAACAAGACATTTTGTTATTGTTTCTATAACTTTTTATCAGTGAAGTTTCAGACTGTGAAATTTCGAGGAATTTAAGAAGTCATATCATAGTACTATAGGTTGAAATTTCAGAATTAGAAGGGTTCAAAGTTTAGAGATATGTCATGACAACGGTCAGCCATCCAATCATACTCCAAATCAAGGGTTTGAAAGGAACTCAACTTACAATTAGCATACTTTTTACTAGAAGATTTATTTGTGGTGATTCAAAATTTGCGATAAAGAGGAAAAAGAGGAGCATTATTATTTTTTTACTTGGAAAGGGGTTCTACAAGAAAAAATATTGGTACTCATCATAAAATCATGACTTCCAAAGAAAATGAAGACTTTGAAAACATACTAACCCAATTAAAGAACCAAGTTGATGAATTGAGTGTTAGTATGTTGAAACAAGTGGATTTAACACATTCTCGTGAATACATTAAAAGAGAGTTTGAAGATCAAATAAAAAAGAAGATGGATGGAAATAAGGAAGAGATGAAAAGAAATATGGAATAAAATATTATGGAAGCCTTAATTGGGAGGTTGCCTAAAATTGATAAGGTGTCTAAAGGGAATCATGAAAATAAAGGTAGTGTTCACGTTGAACAACTTTTCAATAATAATAATTTTCCAATGGGATTTAACTTCAATAATGGAGTTACTTATGGAGGGTCTCAAAAAGGAGTGAACCTTCCCAAGGTTGAATTAAGGAAGTTTGATGGAACAAAGGTCTTTAGTTGGGTGAACCAAATGGAGAAGTATTTTGATCTACATAATATTATGGATGATAAGAAAAGGATTCACATAGCAACCTTGAACTTTGAGAATAAACCATATTAATGGTATCAATGGATAGTTAAAAGGAAACCACATTTTTATCATTATACTTGAGGTTTATTTACAAGAGACTTAGAAGCACAATATGGGAAAGTTTGGGAACATGACTACT